>JAHWXV010013912.1:0-11350 GCA_024586415.1 Phrixothrix hirtus | reverse complement strand
AAAAGCTCTTACCCATTTGCGTACCATTCCATCACTCATTATGTTTTGTCCATACACATCACAAGTGTTACGGTGAATTTCAACTGCTTTCACACCTTTACCAATGTGAAAACGAATTACAGAGCGTATTTCACAGTCGGCGGGATTTTCTATGAGCGGAGGCATTTCAAATATGTACAAACGAATGTAAACACGCTCGAATGTTGCCGTAATGGTAGCTGTTGCTTACCAACAGATGTAGGTATACAGTATGCATGCGCACGACACCGTCCGCAGCGCTGCAGCGGAAGAATTTCAAAACGGTACTTACCTAAAAAACATGCCTCGTACAATAGAAGAAATTTATGCATACAGTTTAAGTGTGTTTCCATTATATAATGAACCAAAAGGTGATATTGATAATTATTATTATAATATTTTACAAGAATTGTTATTATTTCAATGCAATAAAGATCAAAATATTATTCATCAATTTTTATATATATTTATATATTTGTAACAAAATCGTTCCAAAAGTAAATTGTTTATTTATTTTACGAAAACCTAGTCCGGAAAAAATTTATTTTTAATGTCACCTTAAACTTTTTTTAAATTTTGTACAATTGGTAATTTTCCTAAATATTTAATAAATGTTTTTAATGTCATTTTATACCTTTTTTAAATTTTGAACAATTCTTAATTTTAATAAATATTCAAATTTTCCTTTATAAGAAGCTGTAAAAAGACGTATTTTACCATGTAATAAACCAAATTGTGAACCATCATACATTAAAAATGTTATTTGAAAGAGATTCCGTTAATTAAAAAGTTAAATATTGTTTGAACTTGTTAATTCATAGAACACTGTTATAGTTTTGTTAAATTATAATATTTTTCCTAAAGATGAGGCTTTTCAACACCGTATGATTAGTTATGAGTGGCAAAAAGCACCATTTTCAAAAGAATGTAGAAAAACCATATCCTTTGTTTTTACAATTCATCACAATGTATAATGTTGTATAATAAAATAGATGTTGTAGGTGTAGCTCCCAAATCTTAATGTTGCTATAATTTATTATAAATCTTTAACAATGTATAATAAAATGTTGCAAATGTGTTACCTTGTTTATCTTTAAAGTTTTCCAAAAAACAATCCTACTGGTTGTATGACATCATAATCTGCATTATTAATATGTGCTGTATCATTTAAAGTAATTCCTTTAGCACTACAATAAGCAGCTCTTCCTAATGCATAAATGGTGTCTCTATCGCATTCAAGAAGTAATTCCGATTTCACACTAAAATAGGCAGCTGCATTTAAATAATTGTCTGCTGAGAAGGATTTAAAAACAGTACTGGCAAAATGCCAATGTACACCGATTAAATAGTTCCATATTGTTCAATAGGTTCACGTAACCATTGTCTTGCTGAATCATCAATATAATTGCTTATACTTTCAGTTTCTGTTTGCTTTATAGTAGTATGAACTGTGAATGTATTTGTACATTTTAACTCCAAATGAAGAATGAAGAAATTTGTCCAGAATGAGGTAAATGTACAACTAAATGGGGATTATGTAAATAATCGGCTTCACCTACGCCGTATGGTAAATCATGCACTTTATTTTTAATGACTCCTTACAGGGTGTATAATTCCAATCAATTATTTGTTCTCCAATTTTTGGTGATTAATACGTCTATCCAACATTGAAAATCCTTCGTCATGTATGGAATATTTTCTCACATTTTTGATAGCATTTGTTAGTATTCCAGTATATAATGAACAATGTCTCGGTACACCCATACACATTGGTACGTCTGTCATATTACTGTTACCATAATATTTTGTTATAATGGATTAATGACTTATAGAATCTAGTACAGGAGTTGTTCCTGATAACGCAGATCCTGTATCAAACGCTGTACGAGTTCCTTGGGTAACAACGGAACATTTTACATTTTGCACAATTGTCGTACCACCAATATAGAATACTTATATGGACTCATGTAGAAATATAAGGAAGTCGCGAGTAATGCAGCTGATGGAGTACAATGTACTTTTAACTAATGTTTGCTTTGATCTCCATTGCTATTAATTGTTTTAAATGCATATCCGTATGTATAAAACATTCTAGATTTTTCAAAACGGAAATAAAATTTATTTAATATTGGTGAACGCGGAATATTTAAATGTTTACTAGTATTCATGCCTATAACGTTTCCATATGATTCACCTACTCCGGCGCGATTACTAACATTATCTTGTAATAATTGTTGTTCAAAATCCATATTTCCGCCTTCTTGCGGGATACCGTCTAATACATTATCAATTCATTAAATCCATCACCTGAATTTGGCATAGTTTGTAAACAACGTCCTTGCTCAATGGGTTCTTCAATTACACTTGCATTCCGTGATTTTTGTTGTTTTAAATAATCATTTCATTCGTTTTTATAACTTGCTGACAACTTTTGAACTGCATACAATTTATGTCCTCTATGTGTTACTTTGTCTGATTTATTTGTATTACTTGACCTTGATGAATATAACTGTTTCCAATATTTTTCGATTAGATATTTTGAATATAACCCAATTGCTTCAAATAAACTATGTGATTTCCTCATAGAAAATCAACTAAGAATCAGCACTAAAATATAAATCACTTTGATGGATATTGTTTTTTACATATTCTAAATCGTGAAGTGCTGCTAATAAATTGTTTTTATTAACGGGATCGTCGTACGTAATTATAACTGAAAATGGGAGTACGTGTGGGGTGAGCCGAGTGTGGTTCGAATTGAGGGACGAATCGGCTTCGCCATGATTCGAGTCCGTTCCAGATTCATGAGTACCACTTCCGCAACAGTATATACATAAGTTTGTCTAATGCAAGTAAATAAGTTTATTTATTTTCGTTGTTGATTAATTCTCAAAATTAGTTACGTCTTTTCAAATTACATAAGTTATAAAAGATCGTAAAATCTAATTTACAATAATTAAAGTGTTCGTTATTTCTGAACGTTGGTTATAAATGTATTCGTTGAAAGCAATCGTAAAGTGTACGTTAATAAACATGAATCAGATTGGGATTTGAGATTTTGTTCGTTATAGCCGATCGTTCGCTATATTACGGACTTGCTATAACAGTATTATAGTGTATTTCGTAATCAGTATTAAAAACCAACCACGACCATAGAACTCAGGTAAATAATTGTAGGACCTATATGTCACCGTTTCAATAAGGCCGCTATTGAACCCCAAAAATTAGCTAGTCGTATGGGAATAATTACACAACCGAGCATTCTGTAAAGCCTTAATAATTTTTCAGTACTGATCCATAGTAGTATCAATAATTTTTTGTACATTTTACTATACACTGAAAAGTGTATGTATTATGTGATGACAATATTTAATTGCATTTCATTAGTTTTAAAGGTATTACAGTTTTCGAACACTTTTATTATAGACAATTTTAACATTTCCTAGTCCCAATAGGTCTATATACAAGGAGTTTCATAATGAAACTAGGTCTGCTAATCTAAATTAGTCAGCGAATTCACTTACTGGACATTCAATTCTTAATTAAATCCTATCACTGACTCATAATTATATACAGGGTAATCCTGTGACATTACGTTTACATCACGGGGAAATATTATTTATATTTTGCTTAAGTAGGTAACAGTCGTGAGGCCGGATTCTTTTCTTTACAGGGCCTAGCTAGATAGGGTGATAAGGAATAAATCAATAAACTTTCATATGTTATATATTACAAAAAAAAAAACAAATGGATGATTAAGTACAAATTAAAAGGTATTTACGATCAGAGTAGGAAAAGTTCAGAATAATTATATACAAAATACTAATGGAATATTCAAAATAATTAGATGTGCGTTCTCTAATGATAAAATAAATATATACAAAATGAACTGAATGAAATGATCATTAGTTATGCTTTTGTGTCTACAACAACGGCAACTCAATACCGACTTTTAATTCGTAAAGCTTAAACAACGAATGTATTTAATTATTGTTGATAGCAATCGGTTTGTTTTGGCTAGTGTTAATCTTAGTAATGGACGAATGATACTAATGAATTAGCATCAATGAAATCGATTAATTAGCACTTCTCATAAGAGTGCTTTCAACCACCATTAATTAATTTCTACATGCCTTAAAGGAATGCTAGAATGCTTTTGGAAGCTGTCTAACAACGGGTCTCGTACCAATGCTGTTAACATCGATACACAAAACGGTTTAATAGTCTACATAAAGGAATTTATATGCTCCTGTCACATAAACCTTTTGCGGTCTGGATATCTCGTAACGCAAATTCCTATCGCATGGGCAACAAGAGAAAAGGTTGGTTCTCGCCCTGAATTTAAGACAAAACCAGTGAAGAATGATTATTAGACCCCCTTATGCAATAAAGTTCCGACATACATTTTCAACAATATTGAATTATAAGTGCCTTTAAACTCAAATGGGAATTGTTTAATTTACACAATAGAGAAATATAATGTACTTATCTTAAATGGCACATTAATACTAGTTATGTTGTGAAACTATTGATCTCTATAAACTTGTTACTTTCTCTTACCCTATATGAAATATAAATAAAAGAGAAAGTATTGTTTTTGATCAAAGTTTTCAATCTCAAAATTTTAGTGTAAATACATGTTTTCGGCTCCACGTGAGTACGAAAATAATTTTTTGGAAATTAGTGTGTGTGTGCGTATGTATGTGCTTACGTGTGTGTGTGTGTGTGTGTGTGTGTGTGTGCGCGTGCGCTTGCGCGTGGTCGTTTGCGTTCGCGTGCGCGTGCATGAGCTTATACGCGTGCACGTACGCGTGTGCGTGAGCGTGTGTGGGCGCGTACGCGCATGCGTGTGCGTGTGCGCATGCGTGTTTGTGCGAGCGTGCGGAAGCGTGTGCGTGCACACGTGCGCGCGCAAGCGCGTGCGCGTGCATGTGCGTGTGCGTTTGCGGGTGAGTGTGCAAGTGCGTGTGCGTGTGTGTGTGCGTGTGCGTGTGCGTGCGGGTGTGCGTGTGCATGTGCGTGTGCGTGGGCGTGGGCGTGTGCATATGCGTTTGCGTTTGCGTGTGCGCGTTCGTGGGCTCGAGCGTGCGCGCGTACGCTTGCGCGTGCCGTCACGCGCGCGCGGGCGCGTGCGTGTGCTATTGCGCGTGTTCGTGCGCGGCCGCGTGCTCGTTCATCTGTGTGTACGCGTGCGCAAGAGCATGCTCGTGCTTGTGCGTGTGTATGTGGGAATGCGCACCAGTTGGCGAGCCTGAGCGCGTGCGCGTGCGTGTGCGTGTGCAAATTCGTAAGCGCCTGTGCGAGGCCGTGCGCGTACGCTTGCGTGTGCTCGTGTGCATGTTCGCTCACGTGCGCGTGCGCTAGCACGTTGTCGTGCGCGAGCGCGAGTGCGTCCGCTCGAACGTGTGTGCGTATGCGTGTGCGCGTGCGTGTGCGTGTGCATTTACATGGGCGTGTGCGAATGCGTGTGCGTGGGCGTGTTCGTGGGCGTGTGCGTGTGCGTGTACGTGTACGTGTGCATGTTCGTGCGCGTATGAGCGTGCGTGTGCGTGTGCGTATGCGTGTGCATTAGCATATGCGCGAACGGATGCACATGCGTGAACGTGTCCGTGTTCATGTGTGTGAACACGATTTGTCGAAAACCAAATGTCCTTGAAAAACAATTTGAGTTTGCATCTATCGTCGCACGCGACCGCAACAATTTCACAAAAATCGGATGGCCGTAAGTGCCACCTTATGCAATAAGGATGCGACAGACATTTTCAACATAATTGAATTATAAGTGCCTTTAAACTCAAATAGGAGTTGTCTAATTTATACAATGGAGAACCATAATGTACTCAGCTTAAATGGCACTTTAAGACTAGTTATGTTGTGAAAGTATTAGTCTTTATAAACTTGTGACTTTCTCTTACGCTATATGAAATACAGGTAAAAGAGAAAGTATTGATTTCGATCAAAATTTTCGATGTCAAAATTTTACTTGAAATACACGTTTTGGCTCACCGTGAGTACAAAAATCATGATTTTGGAAATTAGTGTGTGTGTGTGTGTATATGTATGTGCTTGTGTGTGTGCGTATGCATGCGTGTATGCGTGCTCATGAGCGTCCGCGTGTGCGCGCATGAGCGAGTGCGCGCGCGCCTGCGCGTGCGCATGCGGGTGCGCGTGCGCGTGGACGTGTGCATGTGCGTGAGCCTGTGCGTATGCGTGAGCCTATGCGTGTGCTTGAGCGTGTGCGTGCGTGTGCTCACACGCGTGCTAATGCGCGTGCGCGTGGGCGTTTGTGTGTGCGTGTGCGTATGCGTGTGCGTGTGCACATGCATGTGTGAGTTCGTGTGCACGTGCGGATCAGCGTGCGCTCTGTCGGGCGCGTGCACGTGCTCGTGTTCAAGTACGTGTGCGTGTGTGTGCGTGTGCGTGTGTGTATATGTGCGTGTGCGTTTGTGTGTGCGTGTGCGTGTCCGTGTTCTTGTGCGTGAACGTGTACGTGTGTGTGTGTGTGCGTGTACGTGTGCGTGTGCGTGTGTGTGTGCGTGTGTTTGTGCGCGTGTGTGTGATGTGTGTGTGCGTGTATGTGTGTGTGTGTGTGTGTGTGTGTGTGTGTGGGTGTGTATGAACACGATAACTCGAAAACCAAATGTCCTAGAAAAAAAAATATTAATATTAGTTTTCATCTATCGTCGCACGCGACCGCAAAAATTTCACTAAAATCGAATAGCCATAAGTACCACCTTACTCTTGTCATTTTTTGATTGTTTGAGATTTGCTGGAAATTAGCTTTAACGATTTTTTTATAAACTTCCTGTATCTTTTGTATATTTAATGCTGTTTCATATAACCTAGGCAGTTTCACACAAAATTTTCCCTAACATGAGTAACCGAAAGTTGTTACACCGTTGACTTTGAATAAAATAACTATAAAGCTAAAAATCCTAGCTAAACGAAAATTTATATTTCATGCCATAATCACGGTTGTATGCAAAATCAAGAATTTGGCTAAAATCGAATAACCGGAAGTATTTTATTTCTGTCATTTTTAGATATTTTACGAATTTTTCGTTTTTCGAGATTTTCTTAAAATCAGCTGTAATGATTTTTTTTAAACTTAGAATATATCTTAGCTACCTCATTTAGTTTTATGTTAACAAGGAGTTTCTCTAATAATTTTTGAAAATCGAGTAACCGGACTTACTTGGGGTATAAGTTGTGCACAACATTCTCAAGAACAAATCATCATATGAAAATCAAAAACTACATTTTAGTTTACTGTCTTCCGTACATGAGGCGACAAGAATTTATTTCGAATCGCATGACCGAAAGTGCCACTTTATTATTGCGAGAATTCAGTCTTTTACGATTTCTCGAAAATGGCTATAGTAATTTTTTTGATACTTGATGCAGTTCTTATGCCTTCGATATCCTTTTACGCGAACTTCGAGATTTTCCTGAAAACATGGGATGAAGCAAGTTATCTGAGAAGATCTCTAGAGTTAAGCAGGGTTTTGCGTGTCTAGTAACTTGGACGGGTGACCGTTACTATTATCGTTCACAAAATAAACGTAACTAATATTTGAATCATTTGTAAACATTTACATATTTGTATATCTATGTATGTAAGAGAAACTCGTGTGTTGTCGTTCTCACACCAATTTTTTTTAGAATAAGAATCCAATGCTGCTTGGATTTCTATCGCAAAAGTTATGCCTAGAATTAGATTCAAATTAACTGGATTTATTTTATGAATGCAATATATAGGTTATGTACTCCAAATTTTGGCGGTGTTAACAGTTATTACTTTCTGTTACCTATACAAAATATACCCATGTTTTCGGTCAAAATGTCCAGTTTTTAGCGGAGATACCCGTTTTCAGGTACGCGCGTGTGCGCTTTCGCGCGTGTGCGCATGTGCTCTTGCGCGGGCATGGGTGCAGGCGACGGCGCGGGCGACGTCGCAGCTCCGGGCGCGGGCGCGAGGAGTATGTAGTCAATATATTTCGAAAAATAAACGTAGTAGAAAAGTCAAATTTTATATGTAAGTTTATTACCACATTAGCACCTCCTAGTAAGAATTTTGTTAAAATGGTATGACTAGAAGTGCCACTTTATTCTTGTAATTTTTAGGTTTTTTGTAATATTCTCCAAAACGGCTATAACGTTTTTCTTTAAACTCCCCACGTTTCTTGCTATATTACATGAACTAATGGGTTCCTCTAAGAAAATTTGCTGGAGTGAGTTAGTGAGATAAATCTCTAGAGTTAACCAAGGTTTTGTCTGGCCAGTAACTTGGATGGGTGATCGTTCCAATTATCGTCTCTAAAATAAAAATAAATTAATATTTTAATGATTTATGTTATTTCTTTTGATTTATATATTTGCTAGAATGTATTAAAACATTAATGTTATTGTAACCTCAAAATATTAAGGGTGGTAACTTAGGTATTTTCTTTTATATTAGTGGAATTCATGTGAAGAAGATGGGTGCAGTATTAATAATAGGAGTGACAATCTTCGGTAAATGTCTTCCGAATGCAATGAGATGGTTTTTCCGGTAAGTAAAATGGACACATGTATACATAAAAATGTACTTGGTTCCTTATTGAATAAATGCCAGATCAATTCACGGTTTCTTTTCTAGTATTAAAATGCATTCGTAACTTCTCAAAATAGTGGTACAAGAAATATTATCCCAGAATACATTAATTTAACAAAGAAATTTACAAATATGGAACATATTTACGTGAATAGTAACATTTCTGATGTAACTACAGAAGATATATGCTCTGACTTAGAAGTACCACAGCTATATGACCCTGATGACTATGTAAAAGGCAAAGATTATGAATACAATCCTGACAAACTGAATTCAACTGATGGTGTATTCAAAAAGGAAAACTTTAAACCAATTGCTATCAAAACACTTGGTAATAAAGAAGCGCCTTTTGTAGGGAAACCCAAAAATGGCTGAAAAAGATGTTTTGTAGTTCAAAATAGAAAGATAAGAAGAAAAATACAATAGCAATGAAATTCATTACACCGCAAAAGGAAAGTTTAAAATTGAAAAGCTTTTCATAGATTTTATGTGTACATATGCGCAAAAATGCCATTTCAAAAATTTTGTTGAAGATCGAAAAATTTTTTTTACAAAATATTGCGAGTTATCAGACTATAATTTTAAAACAACATTTTTATCAACACATGTACACCAAGAAGACAAAAAGAGAAAAACTACTGCACCAATAAATTCTAGTAAACGTAATTTTTCACGAATCTACAGAATCAACAAGCTTTCTGTTTACAGAGAGATGTTTAGCAAAACGTTGAATTTATCTATCAAACGCATAAATACTTCTCTTTGTAAAATAATAAATTTAAAAATACCAGATAGACTAGGTATAGCTGGTGGTCATAATAAAATGACATCTGAACAGAGAAATGACGTCATAAATCACATAAACAAATTTCCACGATAGAGATCTCATTACTGTAAAGAAAAGAAAATGATCAAGAATTTTTACCAATTGTGTAACACTTACACTTATGAATAAATTGTATAAGGAAGAAACTCAAAATTGTATTAGCACATTTGCCTACACAAAAATTTTCTTGGCAGAATTTGTTTTGAAGATAGTCGCCAAAAAAGGACGCCTGCAAAATGCGATGCATTTAAAGCTAAACTCAAAATTGTGCCGACTTTGAAAAAGCTATGTAATCCTTCGAGCATTCCCTTCATTTAAAACAAGCATATTCTGCTAAGAAAAATGGAAACTGACATAAACAATGCCTCCGTGGATGAAAATATGGAAACATTGACTTTCGATATGCAAAAAGCTTTACCACTTCCACGACTTTCCATCAATATAATATTTTATAAGCGACAGCTATATAACTGTGGGATATTTGCCGCTAAACATAGAAATCCGTTTTAATGTGTGGGTAGAAGGACAGGCTGGTCGTGGTTCTCAAGAAATGGGTTCATGTTTAAGTTGATTCGATATCTTGGTGCAAAGATCGCCAAAATTATTTTATAGAGCGATTCGTGCGGAATACAGAATCGAAATATTAAAATTGTATTATTACTTCAATGTGTTCTTGAAGAAAATACATCCCTAGAATTTACTTGTGTTTATTTGTTTCCGGTACTTTGGGGACGTAGAGTGTGCAATTAAAAGACAGTAAAGACTTTATTCTTCACAGGATTATTTCAACATTATGAAAACATGTAGATGAAAACATTCAATTACAGTCAATTTAATGCGAAAAGAAGACTTTGTCAGCACAATCGAAATTGTGAAAGTCCTTACAAATAGGAAAAAGATATCAATAACGTAAAAATTAGCTGCTTGCATATTAAAGAATTAAATTATGAAAAACTAAGCCTTATAGTATATTATGAACACGTATGATCCAGATAAAATCCTACAAAAAATTAATATTTAAAAAAGGCAAGTCACACTGCAGTCAGTAATGCACAACCTTTTTTGGGATAATCACAAACGCTTTGACCCAATGTAAAACCAGTTGCACAAGCAAAATTAGATGATATCAACTCTTATCTACACTTAGTTTCACTGATGGGTAACATTATTTATCAAAACTTGATTGAAGATACCTCTACTGTAGAAGTCATTGACGGGTTTAATGGACCTTTAGGCTTTGATGCAGACGACGTGCAGTGAAATATTTTTTATACTATAGGCATTACTTGCTTTTGTGCGATAATTGAGAGTTACTGTTATGTTTCTAGTTATATAAGTGAAGAAGAACCAAATGTTTTATTTTGAAAATTTTAAGCCTTAGAAAAATTTTGATTTATTATATATATTTTGTTTATTAAAAAGCCAAGAAAAGGATTAACGCATAATTGAAATATCTCTCTTTAAACTTAGAAAATTTAAAAGTACGACGTAAACCTTAATTTAACCATTACTCAAAATTATGCTGGTGTTGGTTGGTTCCATAATGCATAAGGAGGTTCAATTAATAGTAAGATATTAACTAAGTGAATTTAGATACAAAGATTAGGCTAATAATTTACCTTACAATTATTTACGAATATTAACAAATGTACATTTGAAATACAAAGTTAATATTAGTTATTCTTTACCTGCCCTTGTTCAGGGTTGTGAGATTAATTGGTTTATTTGTGTAGACGCGAGCGGTTGCGTCTCTTATCAGTCTCGTCCAAGAAAGGAACAATTCTATTTAAATTTATTAACTGACTTGCGATACTTTATCTCGGAAGTCCTTCTTAAAACTTGATTAGCAATTATTGTTTTCGTGGGTCAAATTACCACTATGTTTTTGTAAACAAAACCAAGTTTATATCAAT
>JAHWXV010013909.1:0-12752 GCA_024586415.1 Phrixothrix hirtus | reverse complement strand
GGTGGTTCCGAAGAACAGAGTATCGGAAATTCTACGACAGCTGCATGATGGTCCATCAGGAGGGCATATGGGAGTAAAGAAAACTCTGGAAAAGATCCATAAAAGATTTTATTGGATAAACTGCAAGGATGATGTTAAGGAATGATGGCGAAAATGTGTAATTTATGCATCTGGAAACGGTCCACTGGGGAGACGAAAAACACTGATGTCCATTCAAAAGAGTAGCCGTTGATATAGCAGGTCTATTTCCAGAAACTGAAGCAGGAAACAAATACATTTTGGTTGCGATGGACTATTTTAGTAAATGGACCGAAGCATACGCTCTACTTAATCAAGAGGCAATTACAGTGGTCGAGACCTTGGTAAAACAACTGTTCAGTCGTTTTGGGATTCCTTTGGAATTACACTCAGACCACAGAAGAAACTTTGGGTCAGCCTTGTTCCAAAGTCTCTGTCAACAATTGAAAATACGCAAGACCAGAACAACTGCTCTTCGTCCACAGTCAGATGGAATGGTAGAACACATGAATCGAACAATGGGAAAATATTTGTCAAAAGTTGTCTCGGACCATCAAAGAGATTGGGACCAATACTTACATCTGTTTTTGATGCCATATCGATCAGCCGTACACGAAACGACTGTAGAAACCCCAGCTAGTGTTGTTTTGGCATGAAATAAGACTACAGCATGATTTGTATAATTGTAAAACAATTAACTAGTTTCGTTACGCTATGAATCGTAATTAAAATGATAAATATAAATCTGTTGTATTTATAAAAGATGGAATTACCAGTTGATTTAATTTTAATAGATAAAAACTATTACCTTCTTAAACTACTTCTACAAATTTCAAATTATGAGGATTGATCCCTCGCCTATTTTCGATCAAGGTGGGAATTTAAAACTATGTTTAATGCAAAGCTACATTCATATCCTGGACGTCTCTGAATTTGCAAGTCTCAACTTGCACAGGTCAAGTCAGCATCCAAATTCATCGGCTTAAGTGTGCTCCCAGTCTCAAAATGGACACCATCAAGCAAAAGCATGTGATTTAATATTTGCAAAAAAGCAAGTCAAACTCAACAGAAATCCATGCAGATTTAACTGTGACTTTAGGGGATTTGAGTGTCACGAATTTAAGTGTGGCAGTTATGACTTTGGTATTCTAAGATGCTCAATAGGTATTACTGGTTGACTATCTCCAAGAAGGAGCTATTAAACAAGTCCCTACTTCATACAATCAATAACCAAATTACCTGAAGCTATAAAAAAAGGCAGGGAAAGTTGATGAAAGGAGTGCTCTTTCATTAATACAATCCCCTGCTGCACAAGTCATTGGTTGCAATGGCTGCCATTTGTGATGCAGGGTTTGATATTGTAGATCACCCATCCTATTCTCCAGATTTAGCCCCAAGCGACTACCGACGGTTCCCAAAACTTAAGGATCTTTGAAGAAAGAAACTTTTGACCAACAAAGAAGTAAATGGGTGGTAGGTGATGTTGAAGGACCAATGGGAAAAGTGTATCCAACTTGAGGATGATTATATCAAAAATAAAGTTTATTGTTATTATTTTATATATTTACGTTTGTTATAAATTAAATAATAGGCAGAATATTTATTAATAAAGGTAAATATTTACATTTGCGAAATATTTTTATTTCTATATGTTAATTTACATTATATTAAATTGAAAGATGGCACAATTAACCTGTCTTCCTCACCTCAATAGTTACTTAAAATGTGTATTGCAGAAATGACTTACTGATCCTTAACTCCCGCATGACACTGACTGCTGCAGAAACAATTATCCAATTTCTATTAGGTTCATCAGTTCAAACTCAAAATATTGGTTAAAATTCTTTATTAATAGTTAAATGTTATAAAAATTTACCTACATTTGTTTTGACGATGTTTAGGTTGTGTCAATAAATAACAGAAATTACAACAGTCAAATAGTTTTATAAACTATTGCATCAGCTGACAGGGTTGGTTACAAATATTTAAAAAAAATACTATTTAGAATAAACATTATTCATTTTTTATTGTAGGTACCAACATGTATTGTTGCTCTAATTTCCTGCACATCTTATATAAAAAGAAAATGAATAAACATACTTCATAAATTAGTTTTATTGTTTTTTAAAGTACCTTTACCATATTTATATTTGAAGTATACACAAAAATCACATTTTATTTACAATTTGCATTTGCATATTTAAATCAAAATCACACAATTTTCTACAGTAATTATTATTCGAACATATACGTACAATAATAATTTGTTAGCAACTAAATATACCGATTGAAATTAGTGTGATTTTTGATTTTTCCGATTAGAATTCGTTTATTGTTTTTGTATAATAAAGGTAAACATACTAAAAACAAATTTAAAAACAATAAACAAAAAACCATGGAATTCACAACCACATAATGGTTTAAAATTATACTTCATAACAGATATGTACATTAAATAACGTTAATAAGCTGGTAATTATAACAGTTTGAAATTTGCAAATGAAAGTATAAAAATAGTAATAAAAAGAACTTTGAACAATTTAACATGAGGTATCATCTACACAAATATTTACACTATAAAGACAATATAACAATAAATAATTATAAAACAGCATAAAATTTAATATATTATATTTGTCACAAACTTGGATGTCTTAAGTTTTGTTGATTCAGTTAGTGATGACAAGCAATAATTAAACAAATTTTAAAAAGCAACTAAGTTCTGTTGGTGTTTTACTCCTTCGCTGTAATTGTTTTTGTTCGTTATTTGAGCGACGTTTAAAAATTCTATTCTACGTGTCACTTGATTGTCAAAGTTCCTTAAGTAATGTAGATTTGGCATTTTTCAATTTATCTAGTCGTTTTAATAAATGTGTGTTGGAGGTTTCTAATTCTTCTGCTCGATTTTGCGCTTCCCTTGCCTGAAAATTAATATGTTTTACGTCAGATTAAGATTTTTAAAAACGATATACATATAAGAGAAGAAACTAAGATAACATCCAATTTTAGTTATTTACCCTTTAAAGCCTACCTAACAAAATGTGTAATATGTGTAAGGCAAATAGTAAAATTTACTAAAACTTTTATTACAAGGTTCGAGATAAACACATATTGTAAGAGTCATGCTTTAACATGTGATCATTTAAATTTCGGTTCCCAGTGGGCCATGAAATTTTTCCATAGAGCATAGCTTATGCACATGCATGCCAACCAACGCCAATATATAACCTGCAAATTATATGTCAACATTTTTGGTTAAATTAAAATAGGAAACTTATTTACAATATTTATAATTAATGTATGAAATGATGACTTTTGCATTCAATGCATGTTGTTAAATATGACAAATTCAAACTGTCAATTTGACTTACTGAGAATGGATTAAGCTAAGACATGAATTTTTTTTCATAGCCCACTGGGAACTGAAATTTAAATGATCGCATGGTATAGAAAGTATATTAATATAACAAAATTTTACAATGGTTGAGACTTTTTGGGTTTTCTATATTCAAGGTCATGCCAAGGGTTAAATATCATTGTGATGCAAAGTCTTAGTTGCTTCCTCTCTTTGGCCGGTAGTTTAAAAACACTGAAGGAGTGATCCTTCAAATTTACCATCATTGTGTGACTACGCTGCTTGCATCATCAAGTTGGCATGACACTGACATTAATATTTAAAATGTATAGGTTTTGTGCAAATAACACCCTAACTCAAAATTTATATTTTTTATGTTATATTTATAATACAAGTTGGTCGCCGATCTATGTAATAATTTCTTAAAAGTAATACATTTATAAGGTGAATTAGAAAGAAGATATTCTTTGACAAATTCTTTTAATATTTCAAGGAATTTTTAATTTCCCACTAGCTCAACCAATAAAATATTAATTTTATACAAATGTAAAAAATTCATTATTAATTTAACATTAAAAATATTTAAAAAGCCTAATAAGATGCGAAATCAGCTGTTCACTATTTTTTTTGTTAAAACATGGAAATTATTAATCCCAGATATTGTTATTCTCGTAGATATATATTCTCAGTTCACATTTATACCACATTTAGTTTAGACGTGCATTTATGTAATACTAAATTTAATAAAAATATGGAGTTAAAATTGTAAAAATAAAAATCTTATTTTCCAGCTTCAAACAATGGAATACAGAAGAAATTTATTAAATTTAATGTTACATAAATACAGGGTGCCTGTAAAAATTTTTAATCTAATTAAAAAAAATTTTGTAAACTCATGTAAAAATCTATAATAAATACAGGCTGGATATGTTTTACAAGTATCATTTTACGTTTATTATTCATTAACTTTATCAAGTGCAAGGTTGCATCAGCTGTTTTAATAAAAATAATAAACTGTGCTCTTTTATATCGCTAGATTTTTTTTTTTATTAAAACTATTGCTTATTAATTATAAATTACTGATGCATTAATTATTATAGAACGTATTTATTAAATATCTAAAAATTGACATAACTTTTTATTTTAGTAGGTATGTATGTATAAAAATAAAGCCTGTTTGTTCCACATTAATTGGTATGAAAAAATATTTATGACTGCAAACAAATTACGTCAAATTTATATGAAATTTATTTACTACTTAAATTTTCAACTATTTTCACAAAATTTAAATTATACACAAATGCTTAAATGCAAATACATATTAACAATATATAGATATTTATCAAAACCAATTTAATGTCATGTTAAAACAGCTTAAAACAATGTAGGACATTTAGTGAAAGTTATTAATGTTTCTATATTGAATAATACGAGTACAAATGTACTAAAATGGTATCTATTAAGTAAAAACCTTGTGTTTATTTTAGGAAAATTATAAACTTGTACAATTAACAGATCACTAAAAATTTTAAGGAAGAAAATAAAACTTTTTATTTTAAACAGTAATTAGTATATCACTACATTTGTAGGTATTTATAATAATCATCTATAAACATTCATTAATGGTACTCTGAAATCGTATGCATCATACTGTCAACCAGCCATTCTTGTTGAACACAGTAGACCAAGTTAAAAAACAGAGATGGGCTGAAAACTTTAATTGTAAATATTTCGAAAACTATGTGATTTAGATACATAGTTTATAAGTGCACATTAAGATGTATCTGTTGTTAAAGAAATGCTCTTATATCCTAGACACCCTGTATATCTCTAAATTAAATGCAGTATACATGTGAACTGAAAATATGGACCATATTGATGTAAATTAAACACTTCTAAAATTATATTCCATTTAGTAATTAATTTATAAAGTGGTTTGTTTGTAAAACAATAAACATCAGCATACAACTTATTATATGACACAAGAACGAGACGGTTTATAATTTTAAAACTTAATAGAGAATCAAATTTGCTATCAGTTCTTGTTTCATTTAACTGACTATTAGATTTTTTTTCTATTTGCTATGAGTCAAGAGGTCAAAATTGAAAAATCTGATAATTACAAACAATTAAAGATATCTAAAAAATAGATATGTCTAAACAAACAAAACACATTTGAAGAATTTATATTTTACATTCAAACTTAAAATGTTTATGCAAGTATGCACAGTTGCAAAAAAGTAATATCTCTATTATATTTATACATTGTCAAAAAAGTACCAGGAATTGATCATTTAAAAAGCCCACTTAAAGGGATTGTCATAATTCTTTTGTCGCTAAGTTGGTACCACTGTTCTTTATACTGATGTGAAGTTTGAACGTGATCTGTCATTTATTTTATTTACAGTGCCCGATTTTGTCAGTTCATCTCAAATTTTGTATTGTTAATGGAATTTCATGTGCCGAATTGCTGAAAATGTTACAGAAGACTTACGATGAATCAACTTTATCAAAAACGCATATATATGAGTGGTACAGTGCATTCAAAAGCAGTCTAGATGTGGTGGAAGATTTGCCTCACTCTAGTTGGCCATCAATGTCTTCATCTGAAGTTAACCCCAATAAAGTGAAGGAAATGATGATAGAAAATCGTCATTTAAGTTTGAGAGAGATAGCCACTGAATTTTCTGTATCTCACTAATCAATTCGTACCATTCTACATGATTGTTTGGGCATGAAATGCATTGCCGCTTGACTAGTTCCGAAAAACCCGAATTTTCTGCAAAAAGTCAATCGTGTAAAGGTCGCTGAAGACATGATAGACCAACTCAATTCCGATTCCACGTTCATGAAATGCATTATAACTGGTGATGGGACATGAGTTTCACATGCAAACCGGTCAACAAGCTTCGGAATGGCATCTTCCAACTGAGCCGAAACCGAAAAAACCACGTCAAAGTCAATCAAAAGTCAAAGTAATGTTGACTGTTTTCTTTGATTATCATGATGTTGTGCACTCGAAATTCTTGCCAGAAGGTCAGACGGTAAATAAAGAATATTATCTGGGCATTATGCGGCATTTGAGAGAGCAAATTCATCGAAAAAGGCTAGGTTTATGGAAAGAAAACTCATGGATTTTGCACCACGATAATGCATCATCTCACAAGGGCTTCATTATGAACGAATTTCTGGCCAAACACTCAACAAATATCATCGAACAACCACCATATTCATGTGATATGGCTTTGGCTGACTTTTTTCTCTTTCCAAAACTCAAATTATCACTTCGAGGAATCCGTTTTCAGTCGATAGAAGACATAAAACAGAATTCGTAGCGAGAACCAAAGTCAATTCTGGAAAATGCATTTGAAAAATGTTTCGATAATTGGATTATTCATTGGCATAAGTTTATTATTTCAGAAGGGGCCAACTTTGAAGGCGATACAATAAATTTGAATGAATGATAAATATTTTGTGTTATATTAACCAATACTTTTTTGACAGAATATATACAGTGAAAACTGTCTAAACCGGAATCCCAAGTCACCATGAAATTTTTCTACATACATATAAGTGACGCTAAATAAATTTTTTGGTTTGCATAAAGAATTTATTAATTAGCTTTTATCATATTATATTTTAAATGTTTTATTTCATGTATCAAGTTTTTGCATTCCACAATTGTGGAATCATACACCTATATTTTTCCGCAGTTAAATTTAGCGATGAGTTGCTTAGCACTTAAACCTGGGGGCTTTTATTAGGTTAATTTTTTCTTTAAGTGTAAGAGAGTTATATATGCGATTGATTTTTATTAAAAAAAAACAAAATCTAGTTAAAAATAACAATCTTAAGATGACTTAATAAATTAAAACAATTTTTTTATTTGCGGATGTGACACCACAAGAATACTTGTAACTGCATCAATAAATTGCATAATATACGCACATACTTGGGATTGAAAGTGCATGTGAGTCGCTTCAAGAACTGTTAATTCTGCTTTTAACAGAATAGTCTGAATAAGTCCTTTTTGAAGTTTGTTAATAACATTAAAAAGTCCCACGGTTAAATTTAACACACAAATATAATTTTAATTCCTTCTAAGAAATACATACAAATTTATGCACGTTAAAAGCACAGATATTATTTACATTACATATGCAGACATATGCACTTGAGCAACACAATTTTCCGCATTTTCAGGTTAAATTTATTCCATCGGACCTATGTTTCCTTTCCATATTCGCGTCACCGTACATATTTTCCGGAATAAGCAGGATTCTGCTTTTTCCAGTTTTCGCCTTAGACAGTTTTCACTGTAGTTGCTTTATTTAAGCAACATAATTAACAAACTACTCTAAGATATGAAGTAGTTTTACAGTAAAGAAAGCTCTAAAAGGGCTGTTGTACCTTAAAGCATCTTATTAGTTATGTTAACTATATAAATCGACCAAATAACGGATGGTTCTGCAACTGCAATTTAAATGTTACGTTAGATAAATTTTTGTATATAACTGCTGTGAAATATATTGTTACTTCAACCATTGATTTTATAAGACTAACAGATATGCATTGCTTATGATAAATTTGACATCACATATTTTGTTATTTAAATTAGTGGATAGAGGACGCATTATGCAATAAATGTTTAAAATTTACAAACGATTATTATCCCACTATGAATCAAAAGTAAAACTAACAAACTAGCACAAAATCCTACCATTAGTTGCTGTATTACCTGTTGACAAATCGTGTTGTGCCAAGATTATGATTTATGCACACTTTAGTGAAAGAACGAGATAAAGTCACATATGAATTTATAGACTGGCATAGTATGCATTTTAATATAATGTATTTTGCAAGAATGAAAATTTAACATGTAATATTTAGACAGATTTAAGATTTATGTAATTGTTATACTATTTATCTCAAATTACAAAAATTGAAAACTACGCCGATTATGTGGATTTAACATTTATTTCATCATAACATCTATAAATGCATATAATTATTTAAGAAAAAATTAAGCTTATGAAGGGGTAAATTTGCAACAAAGTATTATAAAATAAAACGAAGATGATCGTTGTGGAATAATGTGCATTTACATCCATTATATACTTTATCACTTGTCGAATTTGTTGAGCATTATCAATTTCTATCTATTTTAAACTTAATTACATGCCTAATTAGATATGATCTCCTTTACTTTGAAAACTGTTTCACTTTTCTAGTAGAATTTTGTCAAACAATTATATTTGAAAGGTAAATCGAATCGAGAAATGGAAACTAAAAGTAACAGCTTCTTAAATAACTTATACACGGTGTACCAAAACAAGTGACACCATGCAAACTGTGGGTACCTTACGACTTATACAGCAAAATTTGCTTATAAATGTTTTTAGGAAAAGATTTTTAAATTTCAAAAATTTAAACGATATAATTTGGTCAAAATACAATCCTGTCATAACTAAAAGGAATTATAAATAGAACAACTGTCAGGTTTTGTTGGCATCCCACGCCAATATTTAAATTTACCGCCGTACGTTTACAGTAAATGCATGGTTGTTAGGACGACGAAAATAAAAAGAATCGGTCGGAACAAACACAAGAGACGAGTTTTTTTATTCTTGGTGGCAATTAAAAAATTAAGAAAATAAGGTGACAGTTGTAAATGAATTTTCAGTTTTGTGAATTACGAATGTGTATAATTTGTAATAACTCGTCATGAGACCATCGCAATGTGGCATTAAAACACGTGTAGGTCATACATGATAGCAATCGGTCATGTATGAGTGATTTTGAAGTTTTTGGGGTGAGTGCAAAGTTTCCGCAAAAGTAAGTGTGGCGGAATCCCAGTCTTGAGAAGCAAAATAGTGGGTTTCTGGGGAATTACCTGCCTTTTTCCACGCAATTCACAGCTTAATCAGACATGTGAGTCCACCACGAGCGCAGGAACATGTAAAAGTCATGACCGACGATTCTGTTGCTTTTAGATAAGCGAGTAGCCCTGTGACGCGTCGACCAAAATAAAGGTATTTATTATTACGTCCTTTGCTTCAATATTGATTGCCTGTAAGGGCGTATGTGGTATGTCAAAGTGTATTGGCAGGAATCCGGTGTCATTCATAGTCCCAGCTGCCGAATATTGTAGAGCCCGGCTTAAACCATTCTCATTTTGAGGGGAGCCTGTCAGTACATAATTTCTGTCCAAACTATGGATGCATACCTGTATTTACAGTGAATAGAATATTTAGATAATAAGTTTATTTTATAGTAAATTGGTTAGTCTTCCCCGTAACTCTTGAATTAGGCTGCATTCAAGAGCCAGAGAAGTTTGCTTGTAACACTGTATGTCCTGTTGTTGTTTATATATGTATATTGAATAAGCTATTTCTTTAGATATATTAAATAGCCATTCGCCAATTGGAGTTTCATTTTAAACTGAGAATAAGTTAACTGTGATTACTTTGTATTTCAGGAGCGTGTGTTGGTCAAGGTGCCCCCCCTCTAGCCACACTCTTAATTCATACTGATATTTGGGGCCTAGGTAAGAGGCAAATCCGGGCCAATGCATTTATAGGTTGTGGAACTGTTTTTCCCTGTTCCGAAGGACAGTTCGATTCATTAGCCACCCAACAAGGAGCAGTGGCGCCCCCACCCAACCTTCAAACCTTTTGTACATAATTCAAACATTTTTCCTTAGAGCGTGGACATGCTGGTGAAATCTATCCCAGACCCCCCCCCTCCTCCGAGAAGCTAGCGGGACAACAGCATCATCGTCGAGCGTTACGCCAGCTGCACATGCAACACAACTTACTACTATAATTTGATATGCTCATAAAAACACGCAATGTTTGCTGAACAAGTGCTTGTAATAATATGACCTATAAAAGTTCTTTGGCTTTGTTTAATTTATTTGAAATAACAAAATTTTAAGTCAGCCATTACACTTCAATACTTAATTTTTAAACATATTGTTTGCTACCAAAATTATTTGTTAAAAACACAAGATTCCAAATTGTTTTATCATAAATGTCAAGCATGAAATTAAGACAGAGAAACTTGAGAAAACAATTTACATAAAAATAATTGTTAACTTGCGAAACAATAAATTCAGTAAACTATTATCTGACTAAACTTATTTTCTAAAAAACGAAATCCTAAAGAAATGCAAAATTTGAGAAAGTAAGCGCGGTTTCACACACACCGATATTATTGTATCTGATATCAATATTGGACTGCATCAACAATATATTGTTTTAAAGTGCTTCACACAGTCACTGATCTGATAGAAAAGTGGGTGCCGACACTGATATCGTTATGTTTGTCAGATGGATCTCTAGAAATCGAACGATAATTTATCATTCCATATTTAAGTACGCAATGTAAACATAATTTGCCTATTTACACATACCAATATATCATTATCAGAATGTATTTTCACATTTGAGATCAGTGTCGCCATGGGGTTTGTGGAACAAGCAAACATGAGTGTTAAATTTAAATATGATATTGTTATACACATTGAACTTGTAGAAGCAAGACCACGTTTGTGTGACAAGCTTTCTGTTATAAAAAAAAATTCAAAAGCAAAATGCTTAATGTTATTACTAACATTTCTTTTGGAGGTATACATAATCTCACTTGGGTATCTCGTTTTGTAATAACTTATCTAATAAGTAATCAAATGTGTTTATGCCCATTCAAAAATAATTACAAAATTTTTCATTATGATTGCATAATTTTTCAAATATTACATAGAACGCTCCATCTATGTATCTTTCATTTAATAGTGGATGTACCCAATATCGTCTTTTTCTATTTACTTTACGTTCCTTTTTTCTTAAATATAAAAGTAATAATAGAGACAAAGTCCTTTTCCTCATATCTAATAAGCAAAACAACAGTAAACTACTAAATACTACATTCAACTGCCCATTGAAGTACACCACTGACTTGTCGAAATACAACTTCCAATTCCTTGGCCAATGTACGTACTATTTATTGGTGTGTGTGAAAAACATATCCGATACTGATATCGATATCAGATTCGATAATATCAGTGTGTGCGAAACCGCCCTAAAGCTGCGTCCCCATGCAATAGAATTTGAGAAAATTTTTCACGGAAATTCTGCTATTGGTTCAAAATATTTGAATTGCTAATGGCACCAATTTTGTTGTAAATATTTGAAAATTTGGCGATTTCATAAAAAGTTAAAATATGTCTAACTTTTTTGCAGATATTCTAGCTTGTAACGAGTATATACATATTTTACCCGCGTTGAATAGCTTAAATTGTAAAGAACGAAAATTATTTGAATGCTTTGAAAAATATTTAAAGTTATGTTTAATCACCCTGTATGACAAAGCATTGCATGCAAGGGAGCCTAAAAGAACAAATCAAATTTTTAATTAAGAAAATGCAATTTAATTAGGAATAGCTCATGTTTTTGGAACATGCTGTATTTTAGACTATTCGTCAATTTGTATAATAGAATAATTGTATTTTTAATATTAAGATTGAATAAAATGCAGTTTGGACAAAAATATAAAAATAGCTACAAAACATGTGATGGGCCAGAACCAATGAAATAAAAGCATCGAAGGTCAAAAAGGGGTTCGGAGAGCGTTCGTGTGTAGGTAATTGGTGCACGGGCCGTGGTTGAGGCAGCAGTGAAAAGTAGAAAAACGCGAATTGTGTTTCTGGAGGAAAGTCATAAAATTGTTGTAAAAAGGCAAAGAAGTTAAAAAGCGATTGTTTGATTGATTAATAAAAATAAAAGAAACGCGCACCGGATTCTAAACTATCATAACGAAATTATGCTCTTTGTCGAAGAAAACGGTGGTGAATCACGTCCGAAATTCTATCAAAATTGGAAGGCAGAAGTTCCGATCCATCAAGTTAGAACCGTCGAAGAAGATATTTTGTATTCGCATTTTCGCTGGTATCCGGGACAAACGAACAAGACCAGGAAAGGAGTGAAGGAGCCCGCAGTCCAGGCAAATTAACTGGCTAATTTGCAGCCCAATCGAAATAACAACCAAGTAAGTGTTATCAACAATTTAAACGTTCGCTACAACACGCATTAACATGGGTTATGTTTCTAAATAAACTATTTCAAATTGGCTTCGCCAGTGAAAACTTATTTTGCTAAGCGACTTCACACAAGTAAATCATCTGAGTTGCGAGGGACTGTCCAATAATTAATGTCATTAGGTTTATTTTCACAGTTGGCTCAAATTAAATTGAGCAGTGCATATGAACTCAGACATAAAGGGTTTCACGTACCGGGGACCGTCAATTAATTTCACTAAACAATTACGAATGTTATTTAATTTTAATAATACAAAAGGTAATAACTTGAATTTAGTGTTTAAT
>JAHWXV010013871.1:0-11763 GCA_024586415.1 Phrixothrix hirtus | reverse complement strand
CATTTACATCTTCTATTTTTAACGGACCTTACAACTTGGCTACGCTTGATTAATTCAGCAGCGATATTCACGCACAAGCAAAAGATAAGGTGAAATTGCGTTGTCCGATCTTATATTAATTCTTGTAGATTCCACTACTATAATTTCTAACCAATGGCTGATTCCAGATTTCAAAGGTTTTGGTTTCATGTTTGAAATAACGAATGTTGCGTTTCCGTCCAAATAGAGGTGTTTTTCCTTTGAATTTTACAGCTTAGGCCCCTGGTTTCTTTTATGGTCGGCAAAAAGGTACTTCCCTTTTGGCGGTGTCTTTACTCTAAGAAACTTTATGTAAAACGTTTCATTGCATAAGTCCGTTTTACTTCCCGGTGTTTTGAAGCCGGTCATATTATACACGCTTTAAAATCACGCGCAATTCGTTTACTGCCGTGCTTTACAACTACTACCCTTATGAATTTTTATAGTCTGTGAACCTTAGTTTGAACTTAATGCTACTGCTTACTTTATATTAGAGGAAACTTATTTTAGAAAATTAAACTAAACGATAGTTTATTTAATTTTCTAATGTTAGAACACGTAATTATTTGCTTATTAATTATGGTGTCTAAAAACGGCAATAAGACTGAATTATACGTATATAACTATTCGAAGACACAAATTTCGCTTCTTCACTTTTTCACTTTCGGAGTGTACTAGAATGAAATTCCATTTAGCAGTAAGTAACCTCGAGAAGTCCATTAGGTTGTTACATAAAATAGATACACATCTCTGAAAAGATGAAAGTTCCTGATTAACCCTCGTATATTCTAGCTATAATGTTTTTGTGTGAATTTGAATAGGATTAGTGAGATTCAGTATTACTACGTTGAGCGCCAACACACTTTGTTTGAACAGAAGACTTCCTCACGACCTGTTGTGTAAAGTCAATGATCTGAAATGTTGTAACACAGATAAGGTTCTAAGTTTTAAAATAACGAAAATATAACTTGGAAGAGGTAAGCGTTAACTAAATAAAAGTGTCTTCAATAAACAACAAATAAGTTTTACAATTTAAAACATAAGCAAAACTTTTTCAATTAACAACACTGCAGTTCAACAGTAATAAATATGGTGTGGGGCATAAAAACGATACACAGTATTATCTTGCACAAAATGTAAAGAATATTTAAGTACTTACATAGAATTCAGCCATATGATGTTATTTATTTTTTCAGTTTGCGCAAAAAGAAAATTAAATGATAACGCTTTTTGTAAGCTAAAACGAAAGGTTATATGAGCAAAATATAAGTATAAGTTAATTTAATAAGGAGATAAAAGGTTCATAAATGAATATCCTTTATTATACGTAGAATAACTACAAAACTTGAACTTTCATCAACGCATGAACAGGTGGACAGAATAATTATCCAGATGCGGATTTTAACAGCATCCCACCAAGAGTTGCAACGATGTAAGCCAACGAAAGGAAGTTGTATGAACAATGACGGACAATACATGTCGAGACATAGAATCCGGCTGATAATGTAGACTTCTTCACCATTGAGAAAAATTTTAATCATTACCTTTAAATTTGTTTAATACTGTTAACGGAAATTATCACTCAACTTCAAAGAAAAGAGTATCTAAATAATCGTAGTTAAATTTGTTATACAAATTTAGATTTATAATTGCGGTCCAGAGTATATTATTACAAAAGATTGTCCTGAGCAGCATACCGCGCTCTCTTCGACTGCGCATCTTTGACATTCTTATCTCTTGTCTGCATACATATTCACTTTAAAAATACAAATTATATTTTAAATGATATTAAATATTTTCAGAATACAGAAAGCCAAACGAATTAATAGCAGGCAAATTACCAACCAAATATATTTGTACTCACAAAATTGTATTAATTTAAATAAAATCGGCATCCATATAATGATAAATAATGGCTCCAACAATGTTGGGTTTATAGAGTCTTTACCATTCGATTCAAAAGTTTTTATGATTTATTTTAATTCAATATCATCCAACCGAATTGAACAGAATTTCCGCTATTAGTGGAATAGTTCGTCTGTTGCGTGCAGAAATTGACTAACGTACTCTATTACTCTATTATCTTTGGTTGTCACCCTGACATAATACCGTCCCAAGTGTATAATCACTGGCATCAGTTCGTAATATAAACGCCAAACGGGGTTTGTCAAGTGATTTAGTATAAGGGCCGAAGTTTTTAATTGTTTTAATAAAAGTATGGAATCCTTTTTCTCCACTTCTCATTCCATACATAATTATTTTTCAATAGAATGCTTAGTGATTTTATTAATCAGTAAAGTTGAGAATAAATGAGCAAAACCTGCCATATGTTTGTAGAGTTAGATTCAATTCATTTGTTTAAATCCATAATTCTCAAATTTGGGGAAGTTATAAAAATATGGTAGAAAAAGCTCAAAGCCTTAGGATTTCCGGAAACATTTAATAAATCGTAAATATTCACCTACATATGTTTCGATTATTTTAGTAGTATAATCATACTTAGGGTTGCTACAAAAAATTATAATTAATTAAAGTATTAGCTATGTTATATAAAAACTTGTACATTATAAAAATATCCAGTCGTTACATTACCAACTAATTGGTGTATAAAGCTCGTAAAAGTAAAAACTAAAAGTAACAGTAATTACGAACAAAATTCAAATTGTTAAAATAATTTCAACTACTTGATGGACATGAACATATTAAGTTGTAAAGAAAATATTTGAAACACAATCAAACACCATCAAGCATAGATAAATATATAAATAAACTCAAACGAATAAATTACTAGCTATAAAAGAAAAAAGCTCTAAGTAGGTGTAACAAATTTGTAAAAATCATTATAATGTTAATTACTATAGAAACTTAAAATAAAGAAATTTAAGAAGAAACATAATGCAAATACAAAACCTAATCGAAAATACGTTTAAAGATATTCAAGTGTAACCGATAGCTTCATTCAGCAGGTTGATAACCTCCTTGTAATTGAAAATATTTATGTAGCATTTTGCTTTTAACTTTAGTAGTTGTGGATTATTTTCGGTATCTAGGGTTTCTATATTAATATATTTGTCTAAAGTATGTCCAGAAGTTAATATGTGCACAACAACGTGGGAGAACGTTGTACTTTTGTTACTGGCTTTAATTTGTGTTGCGTGTTTACTGACTCCTATTTACACATTTTTGGTCGTCGTCCATGAATTTAAAAGAATAATACTAAATACATATTTTCAATAGCAACGCGAGTATCAACTTACTAAATGAAACTATTGAATGCCCTCGTATATTTCCAAACGTATTTCAAATTAATTTTTTTATTTGCATTATGTTCCTTTATAGATTTCCTTATTTTGAGTTTTTGTACTAATTAACATTATTTGTATAAGCGAGTCTTAAATTTTGATCAAGCATAATAATAAATTATTTACAGACACCTTGAAATCAGAACGTATTTTTAGAATTTCAAGCATATTTGGAAATACGTTGGCGACATTGTAATAATAATAACATAAAATTAAACATTCTAAACTATGATTAATTCAAAATAATGATTTAATTTCTTTCTTGTTTAAAATCAAAATTAATTACAACTTCCACGTAATACAAAGCAACGAGGCTGCAGTAAAACTTATCGCGTCAGCAAGTCTGTAAACATGCATAACCTTCTAAAAATAGCTGTCAACAATCCCCGCTGTACTTCTCTTCCCTTCAAAAGAAATGTTTCTGGAGTCGGTGGAGGTTAAACACTGTAAGAGAAATCAACGCTTCCGCTTTCTGGTGCGAGTAAGTGCACGCGTATGTAAAAAGGGGCCACGCTCCGGCTCAAAGTAGAAACATAAGACAAGGAAGTTACTTAACTTCAAGTTTTTTTAAGTGAATGAATTTGTAGAAATTCAACATTTAACGTCTTAAGGTTGATCGTATTTGGAGTCATACATCATTTTATCACGTTCGTGCCCTAGGAAATGGTTAGGGACAAATTATGACGTACAGGAAAAGTACGAAATCATCAAGAACCAGATGCGTTGATATCTCTCTCTCTCTTCCTTTCATTTGGAAACTTCCGCCAGCGGATTTCAAGTAAGGGACGTTGCTTTGCTATAAATTCACCATCACGCAGTCCACAAGTTTTACTGAATTTAGATTTTATTATGTCTTAATTATAACAATCTTGGAATAAGCAACCATTCTTTTCATCCAACATACAACTAAAAATAATTTAAACTAAGTACAGAAAAATTGTGAGTTTACGATTGATCTGATCGAAGGTTACACACAGTGGTGTACGATTTACCATTCATCTAGTAAGTATTCCACGGTTTTCTCGAATTACGGCTTAAGGAAATTGGAGTGTTCGTTATCCTTCCCCATCCCCCCATAAGCTTAACGACTCTGATGAAGTTGCACCCCCTAAATACGACTTTTCCCTCTACCAATACAACGACGTTC
Source organism: Phrixothrix hirtus (assembly GCA_024586415.1). NCBI lineage: Eukaryota > Metazoa > Arthropoda > Insecta > Coleoptera > Phengodidae > Phrixothrix > Phrixothrix hirtus. The sequence continues at coordinate 7,296 of JAHWXV010013871.1, read as the reverse complement.
TTGAACAAATTAGCTTAACTACCTTAATATCCAACTTTGGACTCCCCTTCTCAACTGTGAACTTGCCGACGCAACATCGCAAGTTCGTTGTCCCGCTATATTTGATTTTTAGAAATTTGTTAGATTTACTTAAAAATTCCATGTTTTTACACCAATTTTTTACATCTATTCGTTTGCAATAAAAGTATTCATTTTGAACAATATATGATATAAAATCTCCCAAATCAAATAATCTATAGTGCGACAAGTAAGATTTTAAAATAAAATCAGGTAAGTTTTTGAAATAAAGTTAAAAACTCCTAACAGATGCTGTTTAGAATTAGAATTAAGTTTATATTATAATTGCTTATCTGTAGTTTGTAAAATTTCCATTGGCGTAATGCATAATTCTTACAAATAGTTATTCAAATGCTTGAGGTATTTTCTCAAACGGTTTAGCTTAATTGCATACGACCTTGCCTCAAAGGGACAGATCAGCTGACAATTCATTCCATGCTACAGTATTAGATATTGTAAACATATTGAAATTGTAAATACACAGAAGAGCAGTCTATCGTCAACCTGAGGATTTTAGATTTAAATAGTGAATTCTACGAAGGATGTGATAACCCATTCTGTAAGAAATTCAGTTTCGTTATAAATAATTTCTTTGTAAATATCTAAAAAACTTCTCAGTATGACTCCAACTCTGTAATATACAGCACGTTATTTTTATAATCTACAATTTCAGTTATTAAATATTGTTTAACAGCAATAACGTTTTAATTATTCAATGCTTTAAACAATGAGAAAACAGTCATGATAATAATTTTACGAACATAATGGTCCTTCGACTCGCAGATGTGATCAGTTTAATTAGTGCCACTAAACAATCAATCCCATTTTAACATCGTGAAACGAGTATGACATAAATGTGACCAACAATATTATAGCAAATATTTTAGTAGGTAAGAGCATATTTATCGACATTTGCGATCCTTATCAGCTATATGCAACAGCGCGGGTGATATTCAAGGCGAAACATCAAGCATGCATCGAGCAATAATTAAGGTTAGGAGTGACTTTCCTCTTATTCATATCTAGTATTTAATCAAAGTTTTCAATAAACTAAATTCTGCATATTTATAGGTATTTCGTCATATGTATGCAAGCAACACATGTTAAATATCATTAATATTACTGTATTTTGGTTTAAATACCCTTTGTTATCTCTTACCATTAAACATATTATTAAACTATAAATAACGAATTAAAAACCCAGTTAAGGGATTTAGTATTTAAACATGGGCAAATAAAAAGTAGATTAACTAGGTCAAATAAATTTCTTCAAACAAATCCTAGTAATGTTAATGAACTAAGGGCGCGATTAGATAAATTTCAATCAAGTTCGCAAGATTTTCAAAAATTCAATCACAAATTGAATATTTATAGATGTCGGAATCAAATATCAATGAGCGTGAACTATTCGTAACTGAATACTTTACCTTGATCACTAAAATGGAAGAAATGGTTAATAGTAATTTAACTTTAGCGCCGCTTTCAAGCAACTGTAGGTTCAGACGCCAATATTCTTCAATCACTTAAACCCTACGACCTTAAAAGTGAACCTTTCGGTCATAGCATTACATATTTTCTATGGTCAATACGATGAACTGATAGGATTTCACGATACATTCACTTCATTAGTACACCAAAACAATAAGTTAACAAATACATGGAAGCTCATTTATTTAAAATAGCGTTTAAAGGTCGATTCACTTAAAATTCTCGAATTTCTATCGCTCTCCAAATCAAATTATGAAATAGCCTGGAAATCACTTAAGAGTGGATATCACAAGCAATTAATGGTTCAAGTTCAGATATCTTTTCTATTTGATTTGACATCTTTCCGAAGGGATTCCTCTAATTCCATTAGAAAACTATCAGACAAGGTTACGGTTAATTTAAAGATCTTAAAATCATTAGGGTTGCCTACTGAAACATGGGACGTGCTAATAATTTATTTAGTGTGTTCCAAATTTGACGCACCGACAAAACACGAGTGGTTTCCCTCTCTGTTGGTTCAAAATTTAACAGGGAGGGGGAGACTTAAGTCATACACTGTATATATCAATGGCCCGAATTTTTAAAGCTACAACTAATGGTAAGGTATTCTTTAGTTAAAACACTTTATTTATGCATCAACTGTCTCAAGGGCAATCATTTAGTCAACGCGTGTTTAGCAGCAAAATACAAACGCTGTTCTAAAAAACAAAATAGTTTATTGCATTTCATGAAAACGCTACGGAGCAGACCATGCACAGCCATCAGGGCCAAAGACAGTCCGTGAGTAACAACGAAGTTGAAGTGCTTCCTACAAATAATTTTGTTGCGGCTAGTTGTGTACAAACAAATAAAAAATTTTTCAAGAGCAATAATTTATGCAACTGATAGCAATGGTTTAAGAGACAACAACTTAGGATTCTACTAGATTGCGGTGCACAGTCTAACTTTTTGACAGAAGGCGCTTGCAATAAGCTAAAACTATCAACAACAAATGTTAATCAGGTTATCATTGGTATAGTTAGCATCTTACGACGGTAAACAAAATGACTCACATTAAAACTAGTTCAAAATAAAACTACTTTTTCATTACCATTTCTTGTTTAGTAGTTCCTAGGATCACTAAGCAGCTTCCAAACGTTTTATTTAAACCTACAAGTTTAGCCATACCTAGCAATCTCAAATTAGTTGATAATAGTTTTCATGTAGTAGGAGAAATTGATTTATTAATAGGGGCAGGACTTTTCTGGTCATTATTATGTGTAGGACAATTTCAATTAGGATAAAATTTACACACGCTTCAAAAAACGCATTTGGGGTGCATTATCGGTGGTCAGTTACCAATTTATGAAAATCAACACTCTTGCAAACTTGTTCAAAACAAAACAATCGATAGTCTAATTCAACGTTTATGGCAATTAGACGATGTACTCAAGGTTCCAACTCACTCTACCGAGGAAACATTATGCAAAGAAAATTTCTTACGGACATATCACAGAAACATAGAAGGTAGATTCGTGGTCAAATTGCCATTTAAACCCAACGCAGACAAATTAGGAAATTCTAGGAGCATGTCCGAAAAGTGATTTTATTCACTCGAACGCAAATTAAAAGCAAACGAAGATTTTCAAAGAGATTATTCAAGATTCATGAGGGAATATTTTAATTTAGACCATATGGAATTAGCCTAATTAAATGACTTTTATTTACCTCATCGCGCGGTTTTTAAAAAAAGCAGTCAAACAACCAAACTCAGAATAGTGTTTGATTGTTCAGAGAAATAAACAAGTGGAATAAGTCTATATGACAATCTAATGACTGTGCCAATAGCGCAACAGGACTATTTTTCTATCGTAACAAGGTTTTCAACACATAGATACGCATTAGCAGCTGATATAACCAAAATGCATCAACTAATTTTGGTAGATGAAAGCGCCAGAAGGTTTAAAATGATTCTTTGGAGGGAATCGTGTGAGAACAAGTTAAGAGCGTTTAGTTTAAAACCAATTACCTATGGTGCTACAGCAGCCCCCTTGGCAACCCGGCATTTAATGCAGATAGCTATAGAACAGCACAATAATTTTGAATTTGCGCCTAAGGTAATCGCTAACGGTATGTACGTTGACGACGTTTTAACAGGATTTCAAACTCTAGAAGAATTAGTAATTATACGCGAAGAGCTAATGCTTGCGCCGCGGTGGTTCGAGTTAAGAAAATGGAGCCCGAACACTTAAAATACCCTCCTTCACACCACTGTAGAAAATTGTATGCCACCAACGAGGCTATTAGACAAGCAAAGTGTCTATCACATGTTAGGTTTATTATGGGACAGTAAGCGTCACGTATTTAAATATACAATTAAACCGCCACCATTATGGGCAACAGTTACAAAGTGATTCATTTTATTCTCAGCTTCACAATTGTGTGATCCATTGTGACTCATTACACAAACCTTAATTGTGGCAAAAATACTATTGCAAAAAACAATGGTCATTCTAATTAGGCTGGGTTCAATCGGTCCCTATATCAATTCACACAACCTGGAGTCAATTCATAAATCAAATTACAAATCTGCGCAACTTGAACATTACGCGTAAAATCACTCCAGATTTTCAAGAAATACAATTTGAGATTCATGGTTTTTGTGATGTTTCTGAATATAACTATGGAGCTTGTTACTTAAGGACATTAACTCATCAGGGTAAACACAAAGTGAACATTATCTGCATCAAATAGCGTGTAGTACCCTTAAAGACAATATCAATTCCCAGACTTGAATTCTGTCCAGCTCCGTTATTCATAAAATTAACAAGGAAGTTTAAAAAAATATTGAGTTTAAAATTAACAATTGTTACTGTTGAACAAATATCACGGTTGTACTTGTTTATTTAGCAAAACCATCAAACAATTGGCAAACATTTGTAGCAAACCGTATTAACAAAATATAGTGATTATCTGAAATACAAGATTGGCACCGTGTAATCTCAAATGAAAATTCAGCTGATTTAATATCACGTGGATTAATCTAATTAACCCGAGATTGTAATGGCACGGACCATCCTTTCTTAGCAAAAATGCAGAGCAATGGCCCAAAACAAATTCAACCCTTTTAAAATCCGGAGACATTCCCGAGAGACGAAAAATCGTATTGGCAGTTACAACTGCCACAGAATTTCGGTTATTTAATAAATATTCGTCCTTCACTGTTATATTCCATTGAAGCTTATCTCAATTCACGCCCCTTAATTCCCCTGAGTAGCGATCTTAATGACCTTTCCGCCTTAACTCCGGGTCACTTCCAGATTGATCGCTTACAAGGAATCACACTGGTACTAATCAAGGACAACAACCTACCTCCATTATATTGGAAATTAGGTCGAATTTCAGAAAAACATTCAAGGTCAGGCGGCACCACCCATGTAGTTAGTGTCAAAACAGTGAGTGGCATTGTGAAACGTGTAGTTGACAAAATTTGTGTATTGTCAATAAGACAAGACTATAGTAGTTAGGTTGAGCGTCGGAATGCTCAAGGTGGGCGATATGTTAGAATTAGAATTACGTTTATGCTATACTTGTTTATCTGTAGCTTGTAAAATTTCCATTAGCGTAATATGAATCACTTTTAGAAATAGTTATCCAAATGCTTGAGGTATTTTCTCAAGCGGCTTAGATGAATTGCGTACGACCCAGCCTCAAAGTGACAAATAAGCAGACAATTCAGTCCATGCTACAATATTAGATATTGTAATCATATTAAAATTGTGAATACACAAAAGAGCGGTGTATCGTCAACCTGAGGATTTTAGACTTTAATAGTAAATTCTACGAGGGATGTGAAAACCCATTCCGTAAGAGATTCAGTTTTAGTTTTAAATAATTTTTTTGTAAATACTGTCCAAAGGATTTGTTAGTATGACTTCAACTCTATATTGTACAGCACCCTGTTTTTATAATTTACAATTTCACTTATTACAAATTGTGTAACATCAAGTGTTTTAATTATTCAATACTTTAAACAATGAGCAAATAGTCATGAGAATAATTTCATGAACAAATGCAAAACAGATACAGATATGTTGGTTAAACCTATATACGTTTCGGTACTTGAGGTATAATTAAACGTAACAAAGCAATTGCATAAAGTTTAATATACCATCAAGGCTCCGAACATGTCATAATATTCTTATATATGTTACCAGATAAGCCCGAAATTCGGATATTCTAGTATTGACTAGGACAAACACAATGCTCCTGCAGTTTCTACGAACAATGCAAATTTCCTAGGCCAAACGCGGAGCATCAGTATAGGAATACCTAATTTTAGACCAAGAAATACTAATTTATCCTAAAATTTTCAGGAAGAACTAGAAGTTATTTAAATTATCTAGGATAACCTGGATGGGCCTGTTCGACTTAGGTTCAACCCGTTTCGAATTCTGGAAACCGCACCTGCGCACCATAAAATTAGATGTTGTGCGCACGCCTTGTTCTGTAATGCACTGCTATTGTGTGGCTCGCTGAGATTGTGTACTTTATGTTGCAATAATAGATTTTGCCGATTATTCATCATGTCCAAATTAAAATTAAAAGGATAAATTTATTCAAACTATGATAGAACGAGACACGAAATCTTTAACACATTTTACTGTCCTAACAAATGCTCAATACAACAGCTTATTAGAAGAGGTATGTAGATCATTGATTTGAAGTTATACCCGAGGGGTGTGGCACTCTAACACATTTTTACTTTCTCTTACCCTATATGAAACATAGATTAAAGAGAAAGTATTGTCTTCGAACAACATTTTTGATGTCGAAATTGTAGTGGATATACATGTTTTCGAGTCCCCTGAGTACGAAAATCATGTTTTTAAATGTTGATCTGTGCGTGCGTGTGTATGTGCCTGAGTCTGTGTCTGTGCCTGTGCCAGTGCCTGTTCCTGTGCCTGTGCTTGTCCCTGTATATGTGCCTGTATCTGTACCTGTACCTGTACCTGTTTCGTATCTGCGTCAGTGTCTGTGTATCTGTCTATGCCTGTATTTGTGTTTGCACCTGTGTCTGTGTCTGTGTCTACGTTTGTGTCTATTCGTGTGTCTGCGTCTGCGTCTGCGTCTGCATCTGCGTCTGCATCTGCGTCTGCATCTGCGTCTGCGTCTGTGTCTAGGTCTCCGTCTACGTCTGCGTTAGCGCCTGCGTCTGTTTTTGTGTCTATGTCTGTGTCTATCAGAGTCTATGTTTATGGCTGTGTCTGTGTTTGAGTCTATGTCAGTGCCTCTGCCTGTGCCTGTGCCTGTGTCTGTGCCTGTGCTTATGCATGTGCCTGCGTCTGTTTCTGCGTCTGTGTCTATCTCTGTGTCTGTGTGTGTGTGTGTGTGTCTGTGCCTATGTCTGTGTCTATGCCTGAATTTGTGTTTGCACCTGTGTCTATGTCTATGTTTGTGTCTGTGTCTGTTCCTATGTCTGTGTGTGTGTCTGCGGCTGAGTCTGCGTCTGTGTCTGCGTCTGTATCTGCGTCTACGTCTACGTCTGCGTCTGCATCTGCGTCTGCGCTTGTGTCTGTGTCCGTGTCTGTGTCTGTGTATGTATCTGTGTCTGTGTCTGTGTCTGTGTCTGTGTCTGTGTCTGTGTCTGTGTCTGTATCTGTGTCTGTTCCTGTGTCTGTGTCTGTGTCTATCAGTGTCAGTGTCTTTGTCATTGTTTGTGTTTGTGCGGGTATCTGTGTCTGTGTCTATGTCTGCGTCTGCGTCTGCGTC
>JAHWXV010013846.1:0-14093 GCA_024586415.1 Phrixothrix hirtus | reverse complement strand
TATATATATATATATATATATATATATATATATATATATATATATATATATTGTCCTGGAACGATGAGTTAATTGATCAATAGAAAAGTGAAAATAATTTAATTTAGTTGTAAAGAAGCATCTAGCTTGTAGTTTGCGACGTAGAAATTTGCTGTTGATGAGGTCAGTGCTAGACCGAATTAAATCCTCCTCAATGTATGTAATTCTAACAGTGGATATTAATCAATCCTCGGAGCAAAAGTTTTTAACAATAAAGGAGATGGAGAATTGAACCACTTCAATTTCACTCAATTAAAATTTTCCAAGGCAGTTTAAATATACATCATATTATGTAAGTGACAGCTGTCACTCTGAAGTTGTACACAAGTCTTTGAGAAACGACTCTTTTTAAAAGTTTTTAAATAAAGTTAGAAACTTTGAAATTGATTATCTAGAGCCGCCGAATCCTGGATTGAACTAAAGCCAGTCAAATCTTTACTCAGACAGCATGCAAAGACGTTGATACAGTAAGCAAGTGTGCGATCTTCAATATTAGAATTTTATGGCTGGGAAGAATAAATCACATTTTGTTAGGTTTAAAAGACAAATCAGCTAAATTAAATACATTATAAGGCATTGTAATGCAATGTATAGTTATTCTAAATGAATACGGAAGAGAAAATTTAAATTTGACTTAAATAATGTAACAGAATTAGAGATAAAGATAATTTTGTAAAACATTTTCGAACAATTATGAATGACTCATTACTGTAACTGATACAGCAAGAGTCATAGCATTGGAATTTATTGCATTAGTATTGTAAGTAGTTTTATTCTTTAATATTATGAAATGCTTCTAGATTATTCCCGTTTTATATAAATAACAGCTTAAATTCCTTTAGTTTAGTTTTTTTTAAGACTTGTCTTGTTAAGAAGCTGTTATAAATAAATTTAAATATAAACCTTTATTACTAGTGTAATATAAAATAAATATTAAGCTGAATACGGGTAAATAAATACTTATAAGTTAGTGAAGATAAATAAGGACTTTTAAAACAATCAATTAGCTTAGTTACATTGATGTCAGGTGAACTAACGGAAGATTACCATATACCAGTGACAAGAAGTGCCGATACAAATTTGGAGTCGCTGATAGAAATGCAATCCAATCAAAATAAATTACAGGAGGGGATCAAGTGCAGTGAAAATAAATTGCAATGAGAAATTACAAACAAACTAAAAGAGGAAATGCGATCCATCAAATCACAGCATAGTAAATTACAGAATAAAATTAAATCAACTCAAAATGCATTGAAAGAAGAAATTAAACTAAACTTGTGACGTTTCCCGTGGAACCGTAGTAATATCGCGAAACCCGATCTAATGGAATTCCAAGAATTCTACGTGTTTTCGCTATATTAGTGATTCCGGAAGTGTATCAATTAAGACTTAATTAAAAACAAAGCAAACCTTTAGAAAGTGTTAAATACCGTGCGTGAGTGTATTGCAAATGATAAAATTGCTTAATTAAAAGCTGTTATAAAACATGCTATAAGTTAATTAATAAAGGCTGCACAACCTGACGCATAAATCACCGTTTACCGTCCGAAATCAATCAACATTGTTTTGATAATTAATAATAATTAACACAAGCAACAATCTCACGTGATTTAAATATTAATTAATTAATAAAAACTATGTAAATACTATTGCGTAATATTGCGTCACGCCTTTCAACGAGTTGGTAAAAGCAAATGTATTTGTTATCGGAATTGATTAGATAGCTGAATAAAGAACGCGAATATGAATTTAATTATAAATACGACGCTTTTGCGAATTGAAAATCAGTCTTCGTATGAGACTCAATACGAGACATTGCCTCGTGCAGAAACCATAAAAGCTTTTCTGTAAAGTCAAGCTATTTTGTTATTAAATTTTACTGTGATCTTCACGCGATGTCTTCTGGACTCGCCAAGGCTGCTAAAATCCTGAATACCGTTCATATTAATAAACCGTTATAAATCGCCGCGTGCTAGAGATCTACATATACAGATTCGAGAACGACGCTCTATCTTTTGTTGCTCTATAACAAAGATAGACCGAGTGTAGAACTAATAACCCCGGGAATTCTAGTAACTGGAGCATCCCGCGGTCGAACCTGCAACAAAATCGGCTTTGGGTCGACTACAAACAAGCTGCTGTGTAACTATTTGTGCCCGACGCCAAGCGTTCGTCAACGTGGTTGTGCATTGAGTTGTATCGATAGTGGACGCACAACTACGTTTTATCGAGTTGCTATGTAGCGATCTGCAAACGACGCTAAACGTCGTGACGTTTAGCGATACTGAGTGGCAAGAAGGGTCGCGAGTATACGCTAACACCACCGCACCAAATACCTGTCCCCTGTATAAATTACGTACACGGTGGCTGCCAAGAGCGACACGCCCGTGCTCAGATCTCGAAGCATACTGACAACTCTTGCGCTCAGATATCAGGAACGCAGAACTTGACCGAGACAGAACACGCTGCGCCGACAACTTGTTTCAACGCCGCGACGACTCCAAATATTAACAGCCGTATAAATCTCATGCTTAAGCTGACTTTTCATGCATACGTAAATAATTGTAAATAATCGATTTTTTCTGCTGTCAGAAAACTATGTTTATTTTATTTCCATTTTGAACTTATACAATTTTGATTTGATTTGTCTAAATACGCTGTTCCAGTTTCCGTTTAGTTTTGTAAATATATTATTATTACTACCTTTCTCTTTAATACCGCCGAAAACCGAAACGATCTTCAATTAAATATTACCGAAGTTCGTTTCATGACCCAAGTCCGAGCGACGTCATTTTTACAAACGACGTCTCCCGGTAAATAATCATTTCACATGTATACCGATCGCGAAACCAGATAAAGAGAGCCTTCCAAGTTACTGAAAGCAGCATCAAGACTCGTCCCCGCGCGAGCGAGCTATCACCGAGCAGAATGTAAATTCTTTGTCGTCCCCGTGTACCCTTGATTTGAAGTATCACAAACTAAATTAAATTACGAGACCTAAGAAAAGAAATAGAAATATAGATGTCAAGAAGGTATGAGGAGGTAACTAAGAAGTGTGATGAACTACGTGAAAAATAAAGAAGTCCACATGGGTAAAAAAGCGGCGCTCCCTGTTTCTCATGAATAATCAACAGAAATCAGTGTCCAGCAGATCCCTTGCCTGATTTTCGCTGAGAATGACGTGGAAAACGATAGAAAACACGCGGTAGCTCTCACGTATAACGCGAAGACATTGTGTACCATAAACAAATCGTGGTAGCTGTAACGTCGAATAGATGGAGCATTGAAAAAGAGATAAGTGCCCTAGTAGTGGCTCTACGTAGGGATGCTTTAGACATGTAACGAATAAATAATGTAAGTCCATTTCAACGGTCCTAGCAATCTAAACTTCTATCTTCACATATACAGTTTAAATTCGGTAGTATTGTGTAACTTGCATTAAAGGGTGTGGTGAAAACGCCGCCATCTTTTTTTTAATATTGGTTGCTGAATAGAAAGCATGTCTTGTATTTCCATCTGTTATAAAATTGTTTCCATTTAATGTTGTTTAATTATAAATCCTTATTGTGTGATTTCTTAAGCGTAGGAGTAGTTTTTGACTTATTTCGTCTTACGCCGATGATTTAGGATTTTTATGTAACTATTGTGTTTGTGTACAGGTTCGTACTTTGCCATTTACCAACAGCACTTCAATTTCCAATATTATTTCATGTTTAAGATATTGTTTAATACATCCGTAATTACATAGTAAGTCGGTATTGATTTCGAAATTTGATGTTCTAATAATTCCATGATATATGTCATATGATCAGATAAATGCGATGCCAATAATCTACCGAAGCGCTACCTTTTGTGCAAACAAATTCAAGATTTAATTGCAACATCTCAGCTCTCGCTGATCTTTGTGTTGTGTTACGAGATTGAAAAAAATTATTTATATTTTAGCAGCCAGATTTGCTCATCGGTTCAAGTCCGGGTTGGTCGGGTCGTATGGTTGGTTCTAGTGGACGTTGAAGTTCTCTTCGGTGACGCTTCCCAACTCGCTGTCCTAGATTTAAGAAAGTTAAGTATTAAAACGGAGCGACCGCTAAAAGAAGTCGCGACTTCTTATGCGAAACGATCTTTTGGTAATTGGGGATTTAAGAATCATACTTGGCAGCAATAACAAGAAGTGTAAACCTTCAAAAGGAAGTTTATTCGCAGCAATGAAATAAAAATATATATAAATAATTTAAATAAACGGTTCAGATATTCAATACATATCTACAGGAGGCTTAATTAATAATTATATATGAATACAATTTCGGTTTGATGCAAACAAAAGCTTTCCGTGTAGACGCACGCGTCGCGACGTGAAATTAATTGTTAATAAGCGTAGAAGGTCACTTTGTAGCCTCGCTAGAAATTCTATCCGTCCGTTCAAACCTTTCTGGTTGCCTGATACTTTCAATATATAAGCTCAGTATCCTTCGGGAAGGGAGCGAAGTTGCGTCACTAGGAGACGGACAACACTCGTGAAAATGATTTATGCGGTTCGGTCGATGATATTTTTATTTTGTTGGAATAAAATATCATAAGAAGAAGTCGTGAGCGTCAGGCAATCCGCCGCTACCAGAGCAACACAGAGATGGCTGAAGTTTACGCCTGCGGTAAGCCCTAGTGACGCCGACACCTTCGCTACAGAACCAACACGAAGCGTAGGCGCGCTAGTCAAATCTTATTGTCGGGAACAGCTCGCTACATAGACAACTCAGGTGCTTCCAACAATCAGTTCTTTATGATCGGGCATTCAACAGGGATGTTCAACCCTTACGGATGTCTGAACGAGGAACGCAGTTGCAGATACTGCATTGACGGCTTATAATACAATTAAATCGAAGCGGACGGTTTGCGTTCTTAGCGATTTAACAAAGCGCTTCTTTAAATACAATAAAATTGTTTCAGAGCTCACACTGCGCCGAGCTCGTGAACACTGGGGCTCCCGATGCAAATGTGGGCCTCGGTGAAGTTGGCGGTGCGGCCTCCTCGTGCTATTGCTGGCGCACGGGAAGTATACATCGAAGTCTTTACGACTTCGCGGTTGGAGTCGTAATCATCCTTGTGTGTGTCAACGTTTCATGGATAACGGAGCCCCAAGAAAACAATTCTTATTTCTCCAACAGAGCTGTTTGCTATTCATAGTAGCGATTTTCGTCGCCGGCTTCCCCTTGTGGAAGGCGTGTGTTTGTTTAGTCCATACTTGTTGAGTATTGCAAGAATTGCTGGTAGGCATAGCATAATCTTCGCTATGCCCTCGGAGATGGTTACACACTCCTTTATGGCGTCCACAAGGAGGCTGACGACCTGCATAAGCTTGGAGTCGGTGCTGCAGGTGCCATTGATGCTTCAGTAGTTCGGGGGCGGTTTGGACACCCCCGTATAACTTGCTGTGTGCCCGCCGCTGCAGTTTGCACACTTGGCAGGTTCTTCTCTCGCCTTTGCGCATTTTGCGGTGTCGTGATCGGCACCGCACTTAACACATTTCGGTGCCGCGCTGCACCGCCGTTGTGTGTGCCCAAACTTTTGGCACTTGTGGTACTGGATATGATTTTTGGATCCCCTCGGCGTTTCCACGGTGACTTGCAGGCATAGCACTGCCTTTATCTTGAAAATTTCTTTGCCAGCTGGAGATTTCTCCACCTGCAGGTGGTTTAGCGGCATTGGAGTTTTTTCCGGCCCCCTGTGCATCCTCCGTACCGTCAGTACGGGGATGCCTTGTCCTCTGAGGTCGTCTCTGATTACCTCGTTGGAAATCTCCTGCGGGAGGCCACGGATGACCACCCGCAGGGGTTTCTCGTTATTGAAAAGGTGTGTATGGAAGGGTATCTCCCTTCCCTTGAGGTAATCGACAACTTTTGTGTGATCGTCTTCGACCTGGAAGTGGATTTTAATCTCTATCGCCGTGATTTGGACTCTGCAACCTTGATTTTTAGGCGGCGCAGGTCTTATCGTGTATGACTATCGGCGGAATGTTACTCTTCTTTGGAGTTGCGGTCACTTCGGTTTCTTCCGCTATTGCTTCGAACCTATTCGACGTGAGAAGTTTTGCGGCAGGCTCGGCGTTGACCTGCCTGGAGAGATTCCTTTTCTTGGTTTTCTGAACGGTGAAACCATCGGTATTATTTTCCTCAGTTGGCTGAGTAGAGTGTTCTTCGTCCGAAGTGTATGACATGGAGTCCACCAGCTTTTCCGCATCTTTCGCAGCGGCGGCAGCTACAAGCTCCATTTGGCTGAGTTTTGCAGCAGAGGCTGCAAGTACGGCTGCTTCAGCGGGCGTAGCAGTTGAGGTTGTTGCTGCAATTTTTTCCACTAGGCGCTTCGGTGTAGCACCGGTGGAGGCGGCGGCGTTAGGGTATCGAAGTCGGTGACGCTTTAGCTCGGCTGGACAATACCACGAGTCTGACATTATGAATGTACTTAAGATTCAATCAATATCTGAATATAATTTGTACTGCATCCGACCCACCGCTACAAGTAGAAGGGGCCTAAGGTACAGCACAATAAATTCAAGAGGTGAAGAAATGCAACTGCCAACGAACACGTGTGCACTCTATGGCAGCTGTAGGCGCACTCTATCATCATCTTTATACACAGAAAGCTTCGTTCTTTTGAACAGAATTATTTTATGTCGTTCTCTGTTTCTCGAACGTTGTTTGATAACGCTTATTCATCCTTACACTATTTGATGATAAGCGTATCAAGTGCATGCTTTCTTTAACAGTTTATCGGATGCGAAATACTCTGCAATCCTAATTAATATGCTTTAGTTAGTTACGTACGGTTTATGATTTTGCTTTTATTAGCTTAATATTTCGGTTGCAAATTTTCTGATTTGTATCTGAACATTTAATTGACATTTCGGTTATTGCATAATATTTCGTTACCTTTTTTGAATTGTTCTTAATTACTGCAATTAATCTTTTATATACACTGGGTTTAACGACTAATATTTACTTGAAATTATTTCGCGGTCACGCACTTCTTAATGTCTTTTACAATGTCTTATCACACTAATCTTTATTAAAACTCGCGGAATTGTAAGGCGCATAGATTTGTTGCAAATCGGATCTGCGTCGCAATTACACTTCAACGAGTTCTATAGGAACTATTACAGTTGTAATATACGTCAACTGAAACATTAATGTTTAAGGAAGTATTACGACTTACATTATTTACTTATAGAATTTAATTAAAATCAGATTTCATTAAAAATTTGTTAAAACATCCTTTTTATCTAAAGAATAATTTGGCTCTTATATTGAACTATTTTAATGCACCTCGTATAATGCATAAAAATTAAACATTTTAAATACAACACGAATATGGTATTCGATCTATTTGTATAGACGCGTACGTCAGCTTTGTGATTGTAACAAGCAAGTAACATTGTATTCACGCCCATTTTAAGGGTAGCGAATAGGTCATTTGTTTATATAAAAATTCCAGAGGATAGGCGCTCAAGTAAATGCAGAAATGAATATAATATTTATCAGGCTAATTGGAGCATTAATTAACGCGGCAGGAATTCAGGCGTCTGTTGAAGGGCAACGCTTTTTTAAAATAGAAATTCTCGTGGGAAAAATTGAAGGCGAGTGAGTAGTTCTGATTCAGCCATCGAAGTAAATAGAAGTTGTGTTTCGGAAGTGCCGTGTGTATTCTCTAACTTTTAGATAAGATAATCTGTCTTTATTGAATCTGTACCGTCGTTATTCAGCGTTGTTGCTGAATTAAAAGGCTCGTATTTTTGGGGATATTTGAATCAATAAGTCCAAGGCAGAAAAATTCTTCGCCAGTGACCACCTGGAGGGTTTTTAAACTTATCAATCAATGAGGGAAACGGCTTCCGCTTCTAACAACTATACGCAAAACATCTCACCTGGAGGTGCAAATTCAATTATTTCACCGTTAAAAACTAGGATGATAGGCGATATTACCGTTGTCACAATTCTTTGCTGCAAAATTTAAGTTTTAAATAGTAACAAATTGAAATTATATAAAGGTGTTCTTGTGCTCAATTTTGGTTATTATTTGTCATCGTCGATCAATCTCTTCCAGTGGTGATATCGAGCTGGATCTTCCCAGCCTAGATTCCGTTAACTAATGTTCTTTGTCCTTAGAATGTAAGTTATATTTAATTTCTTAAATAATTATTGAATTTGTGTGTTTTCGTACAAATTGAAATTATATAAAGGTGTTCTTGTGCTCAATTTTAGTCATTAGTTCACCCACGTAAAACCTTATTTGCAATTGTAGTTATACAGTGCGCGTACCGTAAGTTAGATAATGATTTAATAATTTTCAGGAATGAAGTCATAAAGCATTTATTTCTAATTAAATATAACATTTCCTAAAAATCAATGTTCGGTTAGTTAAATAAATAATATACAGGGCGGTCAGTTCTAAAAACCTACCCTTAGCTATTTTATTTAAGGTACATTGCACCCTAAATTTTTGTAAGTTATATGAACAATAGTGAAAGCTTTCGTTAGTATTTTTCATTGATTTTTATATACAGGACGATCCTAAATAAGTGAGCACCTTTACAGTCGTAATCCAGCATCTGCAATACTACTAGAGTGTCTGTCTTCACTTTTAAGATAGGTCACTAACATTGTGATATACAGGGTGCTTCGAAAACATCGTCTGATTCCAGTTTTGACTTGTAAACAGTGGCGGCCACCTTTACCCATTTTGTCTTAATTCTACAGTATTTAGCTTCACAAGCTTTGCCGGCCATGGTTAAACGCTCGTGATTTCTGCCACATGGGTTATTGTCAATTTAGCCTGTGACAACATGCACACCTAAATGAATCAGTATTCGTTAGGTGCCTAAATAATAATCAATGAAAGCAATATAATGACGTACAAGATTCTAATATGCAAATCTTAAGGTTTCTTATATCTGAAAACAGAATCGAGGCCTTGAATCTAAACCGACGATAGGGCAACTCGAAGTAGAGCGGGAAATAAGCTATTTTACCTAAGCGCGTTAATACATCCGGTTACAGGGTAATCGCAAAGAAAGGTATAAAATTATAAAACAGGCATCTACGGGGGACATTATTTATATTATGAGCCTAATAATAAAAAAACTAATTTGTCATTGAAAATTGATTTATTGTTTTTGAAAATATTCTCCCTTATGATCTATACGCTTTTGCATTTTTTAGAACCAATTGTTAAAACATTTTTGCCATTCTGTTTAAGCCATCTCTAAAACATGGTTTTCGAACGCATCGGCGGCTCCTTCTTCCAACGAAAACCGTTATCTACGCAATTTATTCTTGACGTTCGAGAACAAAAAGAAGTCATTGGATAACAAATCAAAACTGTACGGCGGATGACCCATTAATTTAATTTGTGAGTGTCCAAATGATCGGTTGTTGGACGAAATGAGAGCTCGCATTGTCGTGATGCAGAATGATCCTAGAGCGCCTGTTTGTTTTCCTCATTTCTCTGAAGACTTCCGGTAAACAAATGGTGGTGTACATTTAGAAGTGGCTGTTTTACGTTCCTGTACAGATAATGTTGCCACATGACCAGTTTTTCCGAAAAAACAGACGACCATTTATCTCGAAGCGTTTCGAGCGCGAAAAACTTTTTTGGGTTTAGTTCATCTTGATACAGCCATACAGTCCACTGATGTTTACATTCCCGTTCATAAACATATATCCATGATTTGTCACCTAATGCAATATTATATACGTGTTTTAAAACACCGACATTTTATTTCTTAAGAATTCAAATGTTTTCAAATTATGTCGGATCCAATGAGAGCAAACCCTTTTTAGGGCTAAATGTTCATGCAATATTTTATATGTGCTGGTCGAACTAATGTATGAGGTTGCCTTAATCTCACAGTATGTCACATAACGATTTTGTATTATCTGTTTTTGCACAGCATCAATGTCTTCTGGCACAACTGATTTTACATGATCTTCACGATTTTCGTCGGTGAGTGAACGGCGGCCACGATTAAACTCGTTATATCAGCGTTTTACAGTGGCAAAGGATGAGGCGTCATCGCGAAAAGTGGAAGTATGTTGATCAATGTGGTAGTAAATCATCGCACGAAAATTTTCACGAATTAATTCCATTTTCACGCTGAGGCACAATTTTCAAGTCATTATAAACACCACTAACCACGCTCAAATGTCAAATTGTTCTGAATAAGGTTATGTTCAAAAATGTCAAACTTTCCATTACAAATGTTAGATGGCGTCTTAAACACGCAGTGTTGCCAAGGCTCGCAAGTATAAATAGTGCCCCTCGTATTTAACAAAATGTATTAATTACTTACTTTGCAATTCTAATAGATTGCCACCTCAATAACAATTATACCTACATAATACTGATATTAAACAAATTTAGGTTAGCTGTTTTATTCGAGAAAGCTGTGTTTCCAATTTTCTTCTCAACTAAATCATGTTTTTTATAGTTTTTCGTTGTACGAACAGCGACGTAATTAATTAGTACATTATAACGGCACGTAAGGGGCCCTACGCCCCTGAGATTATCAAAATTGGTAATTCCCCTGAATTAGCTCGTTTGCTCCGGCCACCACAGAGGAGCTTGGGGAGGTTCTATAAATACGATCAATTCAATTCAGCTAGCATGCAAGGATTATAGGCAGGTATCCAAAAATTCGGGAAATAGTCGCAAATAAGAGCGCCGCGTTGTTTTTAACAATAAAGGGAACGTACTAGTCCAAAGTTCTGTTATTATAGAGGCCGGTAAAACAAAGAAACTAATCTCCAAACCTTTAGATCGAGGATTGTATTAATACGTGCTTACAGTAAGGCAGAATGGAAACCGAAACGTCTTGCCTAGGATATTCCTCATATCGTATTTTACATATAACTCTGTCGGACTTAAACCGTTTGGTTCCGAATTGACAAGAAATTGACATTGGCCCTTTTTATTACGAATTCGGTCTGGGCAGAAATAAGCCAAGTGTCTACCATCATACGGGTAGCTATTCAATTGTATTCTTTGAATATCGGCTAGACACGCACTACGCAAGCGCAACTTAACTCTGCAGCTCTCAGATCTCTACTATCCTAAAACGAAGTATTTCGCCTTGTAATTGAAGGGCGAAGACGAGAGGGGTTAACGTTTATTTTTAGACTTGCAAATCTTCTCACGGGAATTCTGAATTAATATTTTTAAGAAAAATGTTCCTATGTTTTCTAAAACGTAACCTGGTATTTTCGAATTTTAATAATTGTTATTAAAATGTAATTATACAATTTACAAATTTACAATTGTGATTTTGGCATAAAACTGATACTGGTAATCCACCAATTAGATTTTATTATTACTACACGGATGTATGTACCGGGTGTTTCCAAACGTTATAAGAATTTCAGACGCGCTTACAACGTAAAAAATTCATTCGTAAATGTCATATTTTTATCTGCTTATAATAAAATAACAAAGGATTAGTGATACGAAACAATTTTTGACGCGAAATATGTGTTCGTTCCATAAAAGTAGTGTGACATGTAAAGTCTGAGTTAAACGCATAACTTGAACCTGTTGCTACTCAAGCACATAATTAAAATATTAGAATTGGTTTCTAGCTTAATTTTCCACCAAATAACCTGGAAAATAACTGGTTATAGAAACTGCCTATATTTGTGGCAATTTTAGAGCCAAGTTGCAACTTGCATTCTTTATACCTGGTCCGTCGGCAACTAAAGGTGTGCTTAAATCAACATTATCTCAATATAGAACATGTAACTATACGAGTACGACCAGTTGCAATGTCTCTGGAAGACATTTTTAAAACTTAACCCTGATACTCTCAGTGCTACCATATTTCTCGTTCGTTTACTAAACATCCTCGCTTTTAATTTTACTATTTTCTTTAATGTACCTACTTTAAATCGACCTTTCATCTCACTTTCACCTTGTCGTAGTTACTGCAACGACCGTCTATTTAAGCTTCCTCATTATTAAATTTTATCATGCGTAATTGAGTTAATGTGCATGCCTTAAATCATCTGGCGCAACATCTGAACCACAAAGTCTAAAAAGGTTATTTCATTTAAAGAAACTAACATACCATTAAATATTTTTAAACAATTTATTAAGAGAGATTGTGAGCTCTCGCTGGTCCTTTCTGTTGTAATAATCGTTAATTGAAACATTAGAGTATAAGTAAGCATTACGACTTACATTATTTATTCAAAATCAGATTTAATTTAAAATTTATTAAAGGAATAATTTGACTTTATATTGAACTATTTTAATGCACGTCGTATAATGCATAAAATTAAACATTTTAAAATACAGCACGAATATAGAACTCGATCTATTTGTATAGACGCTTACGTCAGCTTTGTGATTATAACAAGTAACACTGTACTCACACGCATTTCAAGGGTAACAAATAGGTCATTTGTTTATATAAAAATTCTTGAGAATAGGCGCTCAAGTAAATAATATATCTTGTAAATGCAGAAATGAATATAATGTTTATCAGGGCAATTGGAACATTAACTAACGACAGGAATTCAGGCGTCTGTTGAAGGCCAACGTTTTTTAAACTATAAATTGTCGTAGGAAAGATTGAAGGCAAGTGAGCAGTTCTGATTCAGCCATCGGAGTAAATAGGAGTTGTGTTTCGGAAGTGCCGTGTATGCTCAATTAATACTTTTATTTATTTTAAATATTATTTACTGCTTAATATTATGAATTAGTCAGTGTGCGCCTGACAAATTTAGTTTCGGTTCAGAATTTTTATTATTTTGTAAATGTATGAGAAAGCATTTGCTTCAAGTGAAATTTAAAACGTTAGGGGTACAGTCTAAATTGCTTTCAGCATTTTTAAAATAATTCATGACAAGTACTGCATATTTTGAATCTTGTGTCGTGTTGATTCGACTTGAAATTATTTTAGACAACCCATTTCGCTTTTGATATACATCTTTTGTTTAATTATCGTTAGATAACAATCTAGTTCGGTTATTCACAGGAAAGGGGGCTTCACTCCTGATTTTATAATTTAGGTTAGCACTTCGCCTCATACAGAGCGATCTTAAATGAGTGAGCACTTTTAGCATTAGTAAATTTCTTTTGTCTTAATCCAGTATCTACAGTATCAATAAAATATGTCTCCACTTTTAAGGTAGGTCACTAACATCTTGATATACAGGGTGTTTTGCAAACATCGCCTGATTGAAATTTTGACTTGAGAACAGTGGTGCCCACCTTTTACCGATTCTATCTTGATTCTACAGTGTTTAGACGCACAAGTATCAACGAACCACACCTCGATCCACTGTAGCTTTGCCGGCCGTGATTTCTGCCACATGCGTTATTGTCAATTTTACCTGTGCCAGGTGTATTAAGTTTTACCATATTGATAAGGAAGTATTCTAAATACTGTGATTAGGCTTTCATTTGACAGTATATCAATATATGAATGCTGTGCGAACTTTTGATTTTGTTCACTGCGTTGCTGTAATTGTAAAATTTGGTTCTAAAGTTTTCCGTCTACTTCAAGTCTGTAAATTTATTATATTTTTGCTGTCACAAATTGTATGAAATTTAAGCCGGGGACATAAAGTAAATAAAGGTACTCGTGAATACTTTTAAAGTGATAACGTTTGAACTATAGAAATTATTTATTGTTTAAACGATTATAAACAGAGTGATTTATGGATGATTACGTAAAGATAAGTGTCTAACAAACAGTTTTTTACTTGACTTGGCATCGACAATAGCTATATGAAATTCTGTCATTTATTTTAATCATTTTGTAACTTACATTGCTAAACAAAGAACTCGATAATGTTATTACATATAATTTATTATTTAATTCAATAATGAACTTGGGTATAATTAGATTAATGCGGACTAGTAAAATATTATCAATATATTTATTTATTAATGAGTTTGTAAAAATAGTAAGGGCGTCTGGAGTTCTTGCAACATTTGGCATTCATTTGGAAACACCCGATATATATATATATATATATATATATATATATATATATATATATATATAT
>JAHWXV010013839.1:0-14980 GCA_024586415.1 Phrixothrix hirtus | reverse complement strand
ACTTATTTGAACAATGATTTGACTAGGTTTTTTTAATATTACTTCATACGGTTGTAATGATGACGTCATCGGCAAAGAACCGTGATTACTACTATATTTACTAATTGGTCAAGAAAATTGCTTTTTTGATACCTCGTTATATTTTTCAGAATTTAATGCAGCTCTAAGGTCATGAAACCTCAATTCCTCGGGCGGCAAAGATGGGGTAAATTATGAAATTTTAAAAAACCTTCCTATTAAATTTAATATAATACTCCTCGATATATTTAATGAAATGTTGAAAACCAGTAACTTGCCATCAAGTTGGAAAGAAACCTTCATTCACTTCATCAGAAATGGTAATAGCGATTGCGTAGTACCAATAGCGTTAACTTCATGTGTGGCTAAGCTGTTTGATAAAATAGTTACAGAAAAATTAAAATGGTGGATGGAAATAAATAATGTAATACCCAAATATCAAACTGGATTTCGGAGAGGATAATCTTGTACTGATAATCTGACTTCATTTAATATATTTATTGAAGAAGCATTTTCAAAGAAAGAGAACGTGCTAGCTGCTTTTCTTGATGTCAGTGCAGCCTTTGTCAATGTAAACAGTGATATCTTAATTGAGCAATTAGCAAATATTGGATGCTCTAAACTACTTATGAAGTTTTATAAGTTTATGACTTATGAAAGATTTATTTTTACTGATATTTCTGGTAATGTGGCTAATAAGGTATTTAAAGGCTTTCTACAAAGGGCAGTATCAAGCTCTGTACTGTTTATTCTGTATGTTTCTCAAATCAAGCGTAATATACCTAGTAGTATTAAAATGCCACACTATGTTGATGATATTGCCTTACTTGTAAAAACTAAAAATCCTGAACAAGACAAACACTTGTTAGAAAATGCTATAGTAAGAATAAGGAACAACCTATCGATGTTAGGTTTAGATCTGTCTTCTCAAAAAACAAAATTTTTGCATTTCAATCGAAAGAATATAACTCCAGGTCAAACTGAAATTCGTGTAGAGAATTTAATTATTAAGTCAGTGGAATCTGTTCGTTTCTTAGGAATTGTATTTGACTACAAAAAAAACTTTTGAAACACATGTACAACATGTTAAAGTTAAATGTGGGAGAGCTGCCAATACTATTAAATTTTTAAGAGGTACATGGTGGAGTGCCGATCCTATAACTTTACTTACCTTTTATAAAAGTTTTGTTAGAGCTCCTATCGATTACGCCGGCTTTGTATATTTTCCGAGCCGTAAAAAGTCAAAGATGAAATTAGAAAGAATTCTAAATTTATGTTTTGGACTTTCTCTAGGATATCGAAGCAGCACCCCCACTAATATTTTACTGGCTGAATCCAAATTAATGAGAATTGAAGTTCGTATAAAATTTTTGTGCTATAAATATTTAATTGGATGTTTTTCCAATAAAAATTCAATTACATATGAAAGAGTTAAGGCACAATGAGAGATTACAGGAATAGAAATTCATTGATACAAGAATCCACCAAAGGCGTTATATGTCTTCAAAATACTATACTAAGTCACGACAATTCTCCTATATTTAAATTTGAATATGACACACTAAATACCATTGCTATAGTTGACACAGAATTTGGCAAAAGCTTGTAGTTAACAAAGTTACTAACATAACAATAGAAAATGTCACCTCTAATGCAAATCAACTACTAATATTTACCGACGGTATCAAGATGAAAGATGCTCAGTCTGTGGGATCTGCTTGTATTTGTAATGAACTTAATCTTTCTATTGGCAGAAGTTTATCTAAATATGCGTCGATCTTTACAGCAGAGTGTGTTGTAATTAATGATGCTATGGATATTGCGCTTCAAAATAAACACCGAATTGTTAATATTTACTCCGATTCGCTTAGCGTACTAGTTGGTTGCAGAAGCTATATAGTAATACTAAAACTAACGTTTACATTCTAGAAATAAAAAATAAATTAAAAAAATTTAATGAAAGTAACTTTGACGGTGCAAAAATTACCTTCATTTGGATACCATCATATCTAGGGATTCCGGAGAATGAAAACGCTGACGCTCCGGCAAAATTAGCTTCTAAAAACGAATCGACTAATATAGCTATACCGCACACTGATTTTACCCAGTTTTTTAAATAGAATACATACCATTTAACCATTAACTGTATCAAAAGCGAAGGCAATATTAAAGGTAAAAGATATTTTTGGCATTATTGTAAGAATATACATAAGTCATGATTTGTTGGGAAAAAATTAAAACGAGATTTCATCGTAATGGTGAATAGCTGTAGATCCAGACACTACAACTTGAATGATTCGCTATATCACGTAAATCTAGTTAGTGAAAAGAAATGCAACTGCGGATACGAGTTCCAGGATCTCAATCGCATTATACGCCAATGTCCATTATTAGAAAATAAAAGATTAGACCTATTAAAAAAACTAGTAAGTCCCTATTGACATTAAAATGTTATTATCAGAACCGGACATTTTTGCAATGACTGTGTATATGAATTTCTAAAAAGTTGTAATTTAAGTATATAAGTTGCAATTTAATGAAATCTGTATTGGTAATTAAGCATGTTAAATTAACTTTATAATTAGCAGTAACTGTAATGTAAACTACTTTGTGTTAACTATTGTAAGCTGAATAACTTTCTTTGAAAGTTGAAAAGCTATAATAAAGAAAAAATGCCTTAGAGAAGCCTAAAATAATTAGGGCTGTTAACTTACCTCTGCTATTAGCTCGAATAATATCATCAGTCACCTTAGATAAGGCAGTAGTACAGCTATAACTATTACGAAATCCAGACTGATTATTTGAGAATACATCAAAATATTAATATCATCATTGCCTGTCGCTTTAGATTTAATAAAATTTAAGTATTTATGAATATCCTAATCCTTTATTGGTATAAATTCAAATTTAATTAAATTAGGTTTAACATTTTCATACAATTTAATAATTTTAGCATAAGGCATACCTTAGTATGAATTCAAAAAAAAATCATTAATAATATGAGCATTATTGAAATGTTTTGGAAGTGAACAAATTGTCTTCCTATTGTATATATCACAATTTCCTAATTCTTTCCAGAATAATTTAAAATTACCTCTATTAAATTTATGATTTAAATAGACTTTCTTTTCATTTCCCATAGACAAGGTTACGAGATTTCTTAAAGACTTATAATAATCCCAATGTGCTTGTCGTTAAGATTTTTTAAAATGCTTATATGTAGCATCCCTTAATGTTATAATGTATCGTATATTATTAATAAGCCATGAAGCTTCCGGTTTATGAAATACTGAAGTTTTAACAGGCACAAATATAAAAGCATTTCTAAAACTGTATCACTAAAAAAAGGAACTTTATCATAAATAGAATTTAAATCATAAATATGATGCCAAAGTATGTATATTTTTGGAATACGGCTCAAAACTATCAAAATCAAAATTAAAAAATTACGAAATGTATGAACTACCGGTTGCGGCTTATTCATAGCTTATTACAATAAATCAGTTCATTATCTGAGAATGAATTAATTTTTTTAGTACCAGACATTATTGCAGAGTCAGAATTATTGATAAGAATATGGTCTAATAAAGTAAAAGTTGAAGCTGTAATTCTTGTAGACTCATTAATAGGTTGCTTCAGACCCACAGCTTTAAACATGGACATATATTCAATTATTTCAATAGAATAAATTTGAATCAAATCTATATTAAAATCTCTCAGACAAATAAAATCGTCATAATTAAGTAAAACGTTACAAAAAATCTCCTCAGCTGCATTAATAAAATTACGATACCTTCTTCTATGTGGTAAATAAATTCCACCAATCGCAACTGTCCTATTATCTAGATTTACATAAACCTATAGCTGTTCAAATTAAGAATAAGGTGTAGTGTAAATAACCTAAATCTAGAAATCTGGTGTGACACAACACACGACTTCCTCTTACACATTTTAAATTTAATTTGAATTTATTGACGTTAGTGACTTTCCTATACATATATATTGTAAACGCTAAAATTAATTTAAAAAAATAAATAATTCATCCATTCATAATTTCCTTTACACATGTACTGAGAGCTTTATAATTAAATTTTGAGCTCATTTGAAGCAAAAATAATTTATATATTTAAATAAAAAGTAATTAAGTATGCAAATAATGCACCCAAATTATTAGAATATTAATTTATTTTTATTGTGAGGACGATAATTGGAACGGTCACCCATCCAAGTTACTCGCCAGACAAAACGTTGCTTAACTTTAGAAATTTTTCCCAATAACTCACTTCAACGAATTTTCTCAGAGAAACCAATTAGTCTATGTAATATAGAATTGCAGGTGCTAGAAACCTGGCTAGTTTAAAAAAAATCGTTATAGCCGTTTTCGAAAAAAATGGAAAAAACCTAAAAATCGCAAGAATAAAGTGGCACTTTCTGTTATTCCATTTTAACGAATTTCTTACAGAAAAGTGCTAAGGCGGGCATAAACTTACATATAAAATTACACTATTCTAAGACGTTTGGTTTTCGAGATATTTTGACAACTACGTACACACACACACACCCACACACACACACGCACGCATGCATGCACGCACGCACCCACGCCCGCACGCCCGCACGCACGCACTCACACACACACACAAACACACAAACACACAAACACACAAACACACAAACACAAAGCACACACACACATACACATACATGTACACATACACATATACATACACATACACATACACACACATACACACACACACACACACACACACACACACACACACACACACACACACACACACACACAGACCAATTTCTAAAAACATGCTTTTCGGACTCAGGGTCCTGAAAACGTGTATTTTCGCTAAAAACTAGACATCGAAAATTTTGGCCGAAAACATGATTTCCTCCATACTATATTTCATATACGTAAGAGAAAGTAAAAATAGTTTTAATATATAACGCAATGCCAGCATCGAAAGTAGGACGATCTTTATGAATCAAAGAATTATTTTCTATATTAATAATTTCATTAGTTATGTTATCATTTAGAAAGGTTTCCGTAATAAAAATTATATCAGTGTATGATTTTTAAAAATACATATTAAAATTATTCGTAAATGATTGGGCATTGATATGAGCAAATTTAAAGAACTAACAATAGAAAATTGAAAAAATTATATAACAATGAATTAGCTTACAAATACCTAAAATACAAAAAAAAGGAAACTAATTAAAATTAAAATATTTTTCACTTTTTTACAGCGCAGTAGCTAACACAATTAATTATCTATATCAATAAGTTCACTTACAATTGTATTTAATTTCATAAGAATATTGTTTGAGCATCGGATTGTTTTAATTATTGATAATTCGTATTTGAATATAACTCGGGATTCTAGAAAATTTGCCTGCATTTAACTCGGTGATTGCAACTGTGCTTTTCTTCGTAGCAGCATTATCTGATCAATTTGAGCAATATTCCTCGAAAGCAATTCATAACGATTTGTTTTTAATTACTTAAATATTATATATACTAAAACCGTTTAACAATATTTCGACATAAAGGCATATTTATAATATTTCAATTCAATTAAAATAACCATATTAAGGGAAAATATTTACATACAATTAATATAGGAATTTATCAGATATTTATAGGAGTTTGTTTAGCTTCAACACGTAGTTGAATATAGTTTTGTAATTTTAATTATTTAACTTGGTATTGTTACGAAAATTTGTTTATTCGAACTTCCATTTGCATAAATTAATTGACGGTAAAGTATCTTTAAAATTATCTATTGCAAGCTAGCGTGAAACACTCTCGTTGCACACAACGCGTCGCCTCGTTTCACGTACCGGACTTCACTTTTAAATTTTGAACTAATTGAATTCATTCACGAAACTTAACGATGTGTGCGCTTTACTTAAGAAGTTCGTTAACACATATAAAATGTTTCACAAAACTCGGGAACGATCTTCGAAGCTTGTAAAAGTACCTGTATAACACCGAAATCGCGATTATAAAAACCGATACAGTTTTTCGCGAGTTTCAATGTTATAGTTTTATTATTAAGTTATGTAGAAAAACAGTTTAAAAGACTTTAACAAATCTCAGAGTGCGGGAAACATTGAATAATTAGCATAATTAATTATAGATATAAATGTTTGTAAACCTAGGAGTTTATCTAATTTAAAAAGTAAATGAATTAATATAAACTAATTAAAAATTAGATACATTACTAAGAATGTAAGTAAGTAAAATAAGTTAAGATAGTTGTATATATAAAATGAGATACCGCCATTTTAAATATGTACACGTTATAAATTTTGAGTATCGAGTGACTGTGAAGCGCAAGATTGAGGTGGAAAATAAAGTACGCGAGTGGAATAAAGATACCGCGAATCAAAACAGTACAAAAGAAGCAACGAAAATTCCCTAGAGAACTTCGCTGTTAACTTCGAGGCTTTGCTTTCAACCGCAGAGCGAGCAGCACCGATCCCCGAGAACTTCGCGTTCAAACGCGAAGAGAGCTAGACACCCTGGTGTTAACCTCGAACGGGTTCACTTCACATTTTACCGCGCTCCAGTTCCGATCGCTATACAATAAACCCGAAGTATGTTCTCGTATTAGGGCCCGCTTGTAGAATCAACCTTTACATTAAAACACACGATTGCACCGGCGAACTTAGTTTACGCCTGGAATTTGTGAAACCTTCTCGCCGTCGCTGACAAAATCTACCTTCCTTGGCAATAGAGCTCGTCACTGCGGCCTAAACACGATTCTTCCATTAGGCAGTTGAAAAGGGTAATAGCCTGGTTGGAGGTTCGTGGAACCCGTAATGACCGCCTCCTAGGTCGTCTGCCTTGGTCTGACACCACAGTTGCCCGTGGGACTTGGCACACGAATCTAGCAGACCTGTAGGGGATGCTTGCGAACGCTTCTACCAGTTGAAAAGTGTAACAGGTATAGGCAGGGCAAGACATCGCGACCGCAATACGGATTGCAAGTATCAGGAGATTAGAAATTCCTCTAGGTCGATCACACCCGTTTTATGTATCCTCGCGAGAGCGTGGATTATAGACAACTTCCAAATGCATCCTAGCATTCGCTAAAGACTTGTATAAATCAATTATTGTTGATTGAAGCCCTTTTACGAGAAGCGGCGTTTAATTATTAACACTAACGAAAATTTAACTTTGTCAACCGTCCGCCATTAAAAGTTAATGCTAATCTGAATGAACCGTTTACTACGAATAATGATCGTTACCGTCATTGCTTGTGCTTACTAATAATTAATTACCGTTGCATGATTGCTTCGTTGTGTACATATTAATTGTAGTATTTCGGAGCATGATTTAGTTTATTTGTAACCGTCGATTTTAATTTAGTGTTAGGGAACGCTTAGTTAATTACTGTAAATATTCTATCAGAATTTTTATTTCTGAACTTTTCATATTGATTTGTATATAACCATTTATTTGCTTTTATTTACAATACATAACTTATGAAGGTTTTACCGACTTATTATTTAATAACCAGTTTACGATTACGATTAAACCAGGCCCGCCAGGCTGGAGAGTATCTGCGAGAAATATAAATAATTTTCTTCCTGAGATACCAATAAATACTAGGGCGAAACGTCAGGAGAAAATGGCGCCCAGAGCAGATAAATGACATTCCCGGAATATTAGAGCTTGATACAGGGTGAAAGTCATATTAAATTCTAAGGCAAACCGCCACAAGCTCATAATACCGTTACAAGATTTTATAATAAAACTAAAAATAACCATACGTCATACAAAATATCATCCCAATATCAACTAGCAAAGACTTAATAGATATACAG
This sequence comes from Phrixothrix hirtus, assembly GCA_024586415.1. Taxonomy (NCBI): domain Eukaryota; kingdom Metazoa; phylum Arthropoda; class Insecta; order Coleoptera; family Phengodidae; genus Phrixothrix; species Phrixothrix hirtus. The sequence goes on along the minus strand of JAHWXV010013839.1, from coordinate 7,111 downwards.
GGTATCCGTTGTGTACATGACATCTCTGACGAGATTGCAAAAATTTTCGAAAACAACGTATCAATTTCCTTTAACAATTGACGCAATATAAATGCTGCATCTAACACCAGCAGCAATTATTAGGAATCTTGAATCAGAGTTGAATCTACTTCATTAACTGAAATTGATGCTTCATTGCTTAAAAATAAACTGCAATTTCAACTTATGTTTTTTCAACACAGAATACTTGCTGCTATCAATAAAGCTGTACGCATCTCATCTTTTAGGAAACGGATACAGGCTTTTATAAATCCTTTACAATATTTTATTTACGACAAAACCATTAAAAACTATCTTTATACTTTTTACATGTGTAAGTTGTATCTGACCATTAACTTATAGACAAGTCTTAGCTCTATTTTGTGTTTGTAGGTGAACATTATTAAATCTTTTCCTCTTGTCAAAGATAGACGATCTGGGTTTTTATTTTATAAGTATCATTTATACAGGAACCGTTTAGATGCAGAATAAAATTACAATAGACCGACAAACTTGGACACTATGCACGAGGGTAGTTCTAAATCAAGCAAAAATAATTATTTAAAAAAAATTCCGTGACGTTCGCCAGAAAAATGCCGTTAAAGGTATGCTAACGAGTTTTTTGAGGTCCTTGCAACAGAAGAACAGCTCAGCGTGATACTTTAAGTGAATAAATGATAAAAGCTTGACAAGATTAATAACAGACATGGTTTTACTTTATACCGAAGCAGGTGGGGTTACTAGAGTAACCTGTCATCTGCATGCTTAGCGCTATACTAATTGACGACTTCCGCATCATACAATATTTACAGAAATTGCATGAAGATGGGTCATTCACTCCTAAGTTGCATATTCGAGGTCGAGAAGAATATTAATTTTAGTGTTTCTGAATTTGACGTACTGGACTACATTATAAGATATGTAACAGTAATTTTAGGTTTAAGTAAAAAAGCTCATTGTCAAAAATGACTAATAATAGTAAAATGATGTGTTATAGCAATGTAGAGCTATTTATAATTTTTTACGAATTTTAATAAAGAAAATATCAAAATTGTGCTATTTATAGTGTAATTGAGCGTGCATAAAATCAAGTGTGGAATTATTGTCTGCATAAATCTCGAAAAAATAACATTTAAGTGGTTATTGGAATAAATTGGTGTTCAAAAGAAATAAATGTTTTGTTTTATCTGCGACATGTAGTTCAACTTCTAATGTAATCTAAACATATTCATCTGTATTGGAAATTTTTCGGAAGTTCTAAAAATTCGATATTTTCAGTTTTTTTCAAAAAATTGTTTTTGTTGTTAGTGGGCGTTGTTAAATCTCAAAATAACTTGTTAAAGTATGCCAGTCTACTTTAAAATCGCCTTTTATGTGCCATAATGTAAGTCACGTCCTTAATTGAACTACTAATTATATCCTACTCATGATTATTCAGGACGAAATCATTTAACCCCTTCTATGGCCGTATTATAATTAAGCAAATAAGAATATAATGATTAGTTATCTGCGCATGTGAATTCACTACCACCTTTAAATTTGTGTGGAAATCGCTCAGCTCTAAATCCGAACCGTGAGGGAGGATGTCATAATTTCCTAGACTATGGTAATAAATATTATTAGTAGTCAAATGAACTGTAAGCGACCTTGTAATGTAATGAAACAAAATTACTGTTTCTGTTCATGTTTTTCCAAATAGCATGCATAATTTGTGTGCACCGGAAATATCGATGAAAATCTTTCTATGTGCGTCCTAAAACACCGAAACTATAGAATTACCGAATTTTTGAGCAGATTTGAATTTTTTGAGCGGCGAAAATACTTTGCGATGACATTCTGTTATTAAATTTTGATAGTCATATAAAATAATGCACCCTGATGTCATCAAATAGCACTATCGATTCGAAACGAGTCGATATTTTACAACTTAAAACCACATAAATGATCGGTAACCTCAGAAACATGGTAAATCTTTGATGAAAACTAACATCTTATCGCCTTTACTAGTAAAAACTGTAAAATCTTAGATGGTTGAAGAGGATTGAACAAACGCGTCTTACGCATATAACTACGATAAAGGTAATATTTAGTACTTTCATTAACATATTTAAAAAAACGCTTCGGCGCCTTGAGCATTAGCTTCAACATATATTGTTACGCCTTGAACGTAATTAAAAGTGTATTCAGTTGATTTTACTCGTTTTAACTGTCAATTAACACATTTTCATTGCATCATAATTACAGTAAGATTATTTATACACCTTGTCTTTTAAAACGTATTTAAATATTTAACCAATTGTTTAGTTTCATTAATTTTCCATTGAATTGGTAAAATTGGCATATACCATCATGAGCATTAGAAGGGTAAGGATCAGAATATAACTATCAGAGTGCATTTTTAAAAGTATTCGGATATTAAAATGTAAACTTTGGTGTTGTTTCGAATAATGTTTTCAAAGAGTAATATAAATTATTACCAGTTTGTATATTAATATTGTTTCATTTTTTATGGTTAATAAAATTATTTTCAGAAATTAACATTTTAGCGAAATTTACTTCATGGTCAAGAATGGATACTCTATTAAAGTCAAAAATTTAGCCATTATTAAATGCATGTGTAGCGAATAAATTGACTATGAACTGATTAACATAATAAATGTAACATTAAAACGAAATTTTCTATTTGAGCAACATTTCGGAGCTTCTATGATTCAGAACAAATAAAAATCTGGCGTTAGACAACACACGACTTTCTCTTACGTAATAGGTATGGAAATAATGTCAGCAAATGACTAAAATATTATATACATTTATTTTGGAACGAAAATTGCAACGGTGATCTATTCAAATTACTGGACATGCAAAAGTACAGAGATTATCTCTATTATCTCGTTTCAACGATTTTTTTCAGAGAAATAGCTAAGTTCACATAAAAAAGCATCGAATACATAAGATACATAACAATTCTTAAAAATAATTCATGTAGCTATTTTCGATATAATCGCAAAAAACTTGAAAATCTCAAAAATAAAGTGGTACTTTCGGTTATCAAATTTTAACTAAGTTCTCGCTCTATCTCATGCACGGTAGGCAGAAAACTTGAATACAAAATTTCAGTTTTAAATGAAGACAGAAGTAAAGTTTATTCAAGATGAACTGAATTCTTAATTTTACACTCACAGTTAGTTGTGACTTCAATTATAAATTTTTCTTTAGTTAGGACTTTTTTAGTTCCATAATTGTTTTCTCAGAATTAACGGTAAAGTTACTTTCAGTTACTTGATTTACGGAAAAACCGCCTAGATTATACAAAAAGGTATAAGATGACTAAGTAACATAATAATTTTAAAAAATATTGCTGCAGCCGATTTCGACAAAATCTCAAACACAAAAAATGCCAGGGGTAAAGTCACACTTCCGGCTATCCTATTTTAGTGAAATTGTTTGACTCTGGTTCTTAGAAGGATACAAACCGAAATATGAAATTTTGTATAGCTACGATTTATCGTTTTTGAGATATGGCGTTCAAAGGCGCACGCACAGACACACGCAGACATACAAGCATACAGACCACACAAACACACAGACAGATAGATATGCACATACACACAAACACGCGCGCGCGTGCACGCACACAATGTCTTAAGACAAAAACACAAACAATAATGGTCTTTTTACAAAAAAATTAAAATTGGAAGGGCAAAAAAGTTAGGGATGAAACAAACCCCTGCCCCCTTGAAAACAACACTTTTATAATTACTAATATAATTAATACAGGTTAGTTACTTTAAACAGCTACCAAACACAAACTAGTCGCAGATGTACTTGAAAATCATATGGCAACACCTGTAGGAATTTATTATAACAACCAGAATTTATTAAGAATAACTCACTAAAGTCTGTTACCGAGCATCCTTTTGGAATAATCACATTCTATGAAAGAACATGTGATAATTATATGGCAGACATTACTTTACTAAATTAATATAAAGGAAACGAAAACGATTGGACATAACTTTTTAGTTACCACAGTGAATACATAGGCTTAATCGGTTCAGACCAGCCCTCAAAATTATTCGTAAACTCAGATTCTAAATTATATCACATTTAAGCCAAAAGAAGTGTCATTTCTCTTTTTGCAACGAATTAATCACGAAACAACAAATTCATAAACGAGATTATTGTAAATTATAAAAATCAAACCCATAATCATATAACCACTTCCAGATATCGAGATGATTGCAATGCTACTTGCTGTGGGAGCAAGCGGATGAAAATTATCTTGAACATAAATCTTTAGGGTTATTTAACCCTGTCATCAGTAACTGTAAAATTACGAGTTAATTGATATTAACTTACTATTGTAGACACTTTTATTCTAATAAAGCAAAAAATTGAATAATTATTAAGCTCTTAAATTTAGAAAACTATACAGACCCCAAAAATAAATGACAAAATACAAAAAATTAATATCACTATGAACCAATAATTCAAACACTAAACAAAACAACTGCTCATTCAATATTTCACAGAAAACTAACGCATGACTATGTCTAAACAATATAAATTACATACTCGAAGAAATATTTCGTTACTCGGATATTGATTTATCCGTAAGAAATTATGTAAAGCATCACATTAGGATAAAATGACGATCCTATTTACCCAAAAACTTATAAAAAATGTTCCGTTCATCGAGTAGAAGTTAAGTAGCAAATTAATAAAATCTTAAGTAACGGAACTATTGAACCTTGAGAATACCCTTACTATCTTCATATTTGGAAATTTCCTGAAAAAAACGGATGCTTCAGGTAAATTACTTTCGACTATGGAAAACTGAAGGAAAATATTGTTGAGGATAAATTCTCTTTACGAAATATTGAGTAAATAACAGTTTGTTTTTATTTATATGTATAATGTATACTTTCACAATTGAAAATCTAGATCTGCGTTTGTTTGGCAAAATATTTGAAGAAACCGTATTTAGTGTTTACATTGTATTTCATTATTTTAAAGAATGCTTACTTTACATTTCTATCTAGATCTATTTTTATTTAATTTAACATTGTTGATTTTACAAATTGATATCAAACTCACAATTGCTAACTTAAGTGTATCATCTTATTTATCTGAATCAATAGCTCTGATGGGATTTTATTTCAGTAATAATTTTATGTAAGGCATTTCATTTTTAAATTTTACAAAACTCAATAGATTACTTTACTTGCGTAAAATACGACTTTGCGGAATTATTCTGTTATAATTACAAATGATGTAAGCAATTTTATTACACTTACACTTGCACAACCTACAGGTATTAAAATGTTTAATACAATGCTTTCATAAACCATCTTTTTCCAATTTTCCCAAAGGATAGCCTCTTTATAAGCTTCCTATTTACAAGATATAATAATGCGTTAATATTTTGACTACATTCTTAAATTAAAACAATAGGGTATTGTCAGATTGAAGTCTATACACACAATCCTACTTCATGTAATTATGAAATTACTTTGGATATAAATACCTCTTTCACTATATCATTTTGTTGTTCTAGAGCGGCTACTTCTTTCATGTTATTATATATGTCTATATCAATGGTTGAAGATATTCAGAGATAATACAATTTCATTGTTCATTTCTCTTAAAAAATATGCACTTGAAGCTCACAATATTTATCGCATTTTTCAAACTTGACGTTAGTAGCTCCAAACTCTACACTATATTATATTGTTATTTGTTATCCTACAATAATCAAAGTATTCTCTTAAGAAGTAGCTTTTACCGAAACGTTTAAGAGAACAGTGTTCAATGTACATTTAAAAATGGATAATATTGAATACTACGCTGCTATAAAGTATTTTATCAAAAGATATTTCGGTCACGGATATCCATACCGAGATGAAGTATTTTAAGTGAATTCACTCTTAAATTTTCGGCAGTATTCTGGAATTTAAGTGTGATTGGGAAAGCTTGGAAGATTATTGGCTTCGTTACTTCCTAAAAATGGGAAAATCATTGAAAAAACCTTTGAAATACTATTGGAGGATTGTCTTCTCAAGATTCCCGATATCAATAGTTATGATTTTCACGAATGTAGACGTGTTTTAAATTGTGAGTGATTTACTGAATAATAACGAATTTAGACAATTATAAAATGACCGAGTTAAGGGTGGAGTTAGAAAATAGAGGATTGCCATGTCATGAGTCTAAAAAAATGTTACTTGATAGATTAAAACGAAACATCTCTATTGATTCCAGCAGCAGCTCGACGAATAAAAATTGATCGTTTAAAGATACTGGGAAAATTCGTAAATTGAAACCGAAGCAATCTAATAAAGCTTTATTTAGGTTGTTGCATCGTATAAATGATCTGGAAACGAAATTAAGGGTACTCAGGATTTCTTTTACAAAATTCAAAAAACATAAAGATAAAATGGACGCTGTCTGTAAAACACAAAAACCAACACTTAAGAAAAACAATAACGATGAATCTGCTAGTTGCGGTAAGAAATTATTATTTGTTAGTAGAATTAGTAACAAGGTTATTGAAAAATCGAAAAGCAGAATGAATGTTGTAAAAGATAGAGCGACTTTAGATAACACTATGCGAAATTCTAATATAAACTATGCTAACGCATATATTTGTTTTACCAGTAGTGACCAAAAACATAATGTCAGAAACAAAATACTAATATTATCAGATAGTCATGGAAGAAATTGCGCTAAAATACTTCAGCAACAAATAGGTACTAATTTCGCTGTGCAAAGTTTTATAAAACCAAATGCAGAATTTATAACGGTAGTCGAGAATTAAATTAAAAAATCTAGCAGCAAACTATGGAAAAAATGATTTCATTGTAATACTTGCAAGAATTAATAATGCTTTAAAAGGAAAACCAACAGACATATATCCAAATTAAGAACTATTCTAAACACACTTGGTTCAATTTTGATATCAGTGCTATACTGGAATAACCGTCCAATATTAAAAATTTTATTTACCAAATTAATCAAATTCTTTGCAGTGAGATAGCGAAAATAAACAATCCAATGATTAGATTTTGTGATATAAACGGATCCCTTAAAATAA
>JAHWXV010013838.1:0-16354 GCA_024586415.1 Phrixothrix hirtus | reverse complement strand
AGATTGCCAGCGATCGAATGAAAGTCCAGTATGATGTAAGTTCCAAAACGGGAGGGTTTCAACCCAATGATCTAGTCTGGTTGTACCAACCTCAGCGACGGCGAGGTCTATCCCCCAAATTGCAAAGATATTGGGGAGGTCCGTACAAAGTGATAAAAAGTATCAACGATTGCCGAATTATGAAATTGCCCAGAAGAAAGCCCAAAGTGGTTCACATGAATCGGTTAGCCTTATACGCTGGAAGGAACGCAGAACCAGGACAGCAAGAATGTGTGCAAAGGGCGAACCATTTCGGAGTGGAAGAACTACGAGTAGGAGTCAAAGACAGCGAACAATCATTCACTGACTTTACAACAACCTATTCGGGACGCCACAAAGTTAGATTTGGTGCTACCACTGACGAATACAGAGATCTGTTTGATGTACCAAAGCATTACCCCCTCGCCCATTGTGTCGCTAAGAACGTCCGAATGTCCCGTGGCATCGCAGTTGAATTTAAAAAGAGGTATGGTGGAGTAGAAGAAAAACTGCAACATGAGCCAGAAATTGGAGGGGCATGTCACCTACTACGCCGTCACGGCCAAGGTATGCGAAGCATTTACTACCTTGTGAAAAAAGCATTACTTCATCAAAAGCCACGTTATGAAGACTTGTGGAAGGCGTTATGGGATTTAAAAAAACATATTTGTACCGGCTCCAGTAGAAAGTTAGCGGTGCCAAAGCTCGGCTGTGGCCATGTTGGAGGTAGTGTTTCGTGGCACTGGTGTCAAGATCCTGGTGTGCAGTTGGAATCGAAATGTAGTTTCACCAGCGACAAAATCTGTGGACTGCCATTTCTTCAACAAATCGGGCTGCAGATAGAACCATCGCAAGTGCAAAGTCCAAGTTACGGGACGTAACAGTCTTAAGGAGGGGTCAGTGTAACAGCAATTAGAAACAGTAAATAGAAGGTTCTAGGATCATCTAGAACTTTTTCTTTGTAATAAAATAGGTGATGTAAGGGCAATGACTCATTGCGGTAACCGATACCTGTCAATTAGTTAGGTCAGCAATGGGTCATAGAATTACAAATTATTACATCATTATTATGGGTAATGTTCTCGAATATTCTATTTCTGTTGTTTAGAATTTATCTTTCCTATATAAGCAGCGGATTGAGTTCTCTTAGTTAGTTTTTATTAGAATCTTGCACTGTTCATTACTGATATTAATATAAATATGCATAAATAGATATAAATGTTTGCTGTTAGTGGATTGTGAAATAAATAATTAAATATTTAAATAAATTAGTGTACATAGTTACCTGCAATTGTATTGAAAATAAATAAACATTGTAAAACAATTAACTAGTTTCGTTACAATATGTTCAAAATTGTTTGGGATTAAATTCAATAAAGCTGAGAAAAATTCATAATTTTGATTGATAGGAAAGAAATATCCTTATCTTTCTACAGCCGTCAGTGTTAAATATCGAGCCCGTTACTTTTATTTGTTTTTCAATATTCAGCTCTTTTTACCTTATTTTTATGATTTTGTGTTTAATATTTGAAAAATCAGTTCGTGTCAAAATTAGTGAACACATATTCGTATAATAAGATAAGATTACACACGATTATAAGTTATTATATGAAATTGATCCAACCTTTATTCCGTTCAGTTTTAGGTACAAAACTTAAAATTATTGTATTTACATTCGAGCAGGATGCTGTTATTTTAATGACCAATTATCGTAGTGCAACACCAAATGCACATCTTGCAGCCATGGTTTCAACAAGCTATGCAGTAGTTTCTTGATATTGGGTTTAATCGCCACAGTTTTATTAATCATATACACACCAGCCCTGAAATGCTCAAATAAGTGTCTACACTAAACATAAATAATTTTAGGATAAAGAGGACGCTTCATTTGTATCCTTTGAAAATCGGTGATGTGTATCAACTATTACCACCTGATTGCGCTAGCCCAATGAGATATTGTGAACGGTTTAATGGAAATGTAGGACATAATAGCAAGATCGCCAAATTTGACTGCTCCAGATGTTTATTGGTTTGGTCCATATAAATAACGTTTTCAAGTCCTACAAGAAGCAATTAGAGTTAAAACTTAACAAATTACCGTAGAGGACCTTGAAAAGTTTTTGAAAATATAGAACTAAGAATTAATGCGCACTTAGATAACGAAGCCTAAATTTTCAGCACATGCAATGAATTTACCGATTTTTAAATTGTGTTTAATTTTAAAACCGAAATTAGCGATTTATTCAATAATAACAATAAAATAAATTTTGGTGTTATTTTTGTTTTATACTCAGTAACTACTATTATAAAGTATTAATTATTAAAGGATTTGTTAATTTAGGGACATCAGTATTGATGAATACCAATAGTATACATTTGGTTGCCTAAAGGTAGTACTATCTCAGACAATTTTGAACATAAAGTAGGTATATATGTCACTGTTAATTTTTCTTAGGAGTAGATTTCTCTTTAAAATAGTATATGAGTATTTAAAATAATACATCATTCATTTGGAATGAAAGAAAAAGTATTGACGTTCATTTGATTCGAATCGGATCAACTTTAACTGTCTTAAAAACAAATAAAAACAATTTTGGGTATATTAGACTTTAGTTGCCTATAGCATATCCAAAGTTGATCAAAATCAGAAGGGGGGCTGCCAAACGAGGTTTTCGTATAACTGAATTTAAATTTGATATAGCTTGCTTATAAGAGATAGTACAACTTGTGTTGACTCTATCTTATACTGATTGGTTTTGCAAACTTTAATATTAATAGTAATTCCGAATTGCTTTAGAAACTATTATTTCACGGTTTGGTTGTGACGTAATATTCAAGTGAAGTACGGTTTCAGAGGTACAAGTGGCTGGTATACATACTGCACATGCGCAATATTGGCGCCATCATATTCATAACTAGACACGTTTATGCGTGCAGAAATAGAGTCTAGAGCGTTGTTCTGTTCAAGACTGAATTTAACTTCCGGTACGCAAACAAACATGGTGTGTGTAATCGCAGATCATACGCGTAAGGTGCATGGAGTTACTAAATTTTTGTAGGTTAAAGAAGTTATTCAGCGAAGTTGATCCCAGATTACATGGTCTTTACAACTCAAACGTATTAAGCAGAAAATAAGCCATCGTTTGTTGCAAGAAGTTTAAAGATCGATGAACCAACGTGAATAATGATCTCGAAAAGAAAAATACATCACAAGGACCTCGCACGCAGATCAACACTGCACAATTTTAGAATGTGTGGTTAGGGAAGATTGTCGCATTAAAATTCGTGAAATTTTTGAAATGGCTGCCATTTCTAAGAATTGTGTTTATGAAATTATATACGAACTAAACTTCCGCAAGGTTGCGATTTGCTGGGTGCCGAAAATGTTCTTAGACCAACAAACAACCAATGAAATAGTTGCTTCACTTTAAAATCTAACCCTATGCCAACAGGAAGAGAATTATTTCATTGGAGGCATCATTACCGGAGACGAAACAACAATTAATGATATGGAAACAACCAGCTTCCCCAGTTCACAAAAAATTAAAAGTCGACTATCTGGACTATGGACACTGTGTTGTGAAAAAGTGAAGGCCTACTGATATGTGAACATTTTGAACCGTGCACAATCATTAATAACGACATAAATTGCAAAACTCTCCAAAAATCGCATAGATACATTCATTAGAATGAAAACACAGGGATGATTACGCAAAGGAGTTAAATTTTTGCACGGTGGTGTCAGACCGCACACATCAAAATAAACAAACTGTGATTAACGATTGGGAAGTTTTGTAACATCCCAAGTATAGTCCACATTTAGCCCTTTAGATTTTCATTTATTCGGTTTTTGAGGAAATTTTTGGCGGGGAAACACTTTGCGTATTAAGTGGAATTGCAAAATACCGTGGTAGACTACTTGAAGTAGCTTGAGAAGCAACAGTACCGTGAAAGGATGGTCAAATTAAAGTTATATTGCGACAAATTTCTGAACGTTTATGAAGATTATGTCGAGGATTAAAGTAAAGTATGTAGTATTTTGTGGAACGTATTAAAGGTTTTGTTTAAATACAAATGCTAGTGTAAACTTGTAACTTTCCTATCGGGTACACCTCGTATTTAATTTAAAGTTTCGCTTTTAATATGTCGTTAAACATGGATAGCAAATGATGGTTTTAGCTTACAGTGATTATTAATATATAATTCATCGTAATCGTTATACTGGGTGTTTACTAAATGGCAAAAATGGACTCAGAGCGGTATTATTCGCATAACTTTGAGTTGAAAATCCTAATATAAAAATCTTATAAAAGTCTTCGTTTAGTTTCATCGGCTCATCGAAGTTGAAAATTTGAAATACTAGAAATAGATAAATCTTGCAATGTGTAAGATTTTGTGATAATTGTTGATATTGAGGAAGCCGTTGATAAAGTATGTTAGAACTATCTTACTGTTTCATTACTTAAAACACTATTTTAAATTTTGTTTAGGGATATTCACAACGCTGTATTGAAGTTAGTGGTTTTCATTTTGAAATCTTGCTACAATAATTCTTTAAAATATTGTTATCAGGGTTACTATTTGTTATCATTGACTTTGTCATTGCTTAATTGAACGTCATGTAATTTTGCTAAACATCTGAATTACAAAATTATGTTCTGTGGCCAAACTAAGTCATTTATTAAAATTTCCTTTTAAGATTTTGAACTCAAGACTATGTGAATATCACTACTAGTTCATTTGTACCAATTAGTAAACACCCTGTATACGTTTTTAATACAAACAAAAACAATTTGACATAATCAACCTTAAGGTAAAATTGTTTGAAAGCGATTATAATACTTCTTTTACACCTTTCGATGTCGTAACTTACGTAGTTTTCATGTACTTCGATCTTACTATACGGTATCCAAAAATAAAAAATACGAGGGCGGTCTGATAAATGGCTGGTTTGAACATGAGAATACAACTTCTTCTTCAAACTTTCATTTTATTTCTCGAGGTGGCCTCCTTTTAGATCAACACACTTAGTCCAACGCTTTTCCAATTTCATTAGGCCATCCTTGTAGTACGATTTATCAAGTCCTCGAAAATATGCATCAGTTTCTCATTCAACTTCCTCGTTGCATTTGAATCTCTTTGGCAATAAGAAGTAGTCACAGGGAGCAAGATTAGAAGAATATGGTGGATGCAGAAGCAATTCGTTATGTAGTTCATACAATTTCTGTTTAGTTTTCCATGTTATGTGAGCTGATATGTTGTCATGATGAAAAGGCACTTTTTTTGCCACATGTTCTCACTTTTTCTTTATTTCAACGTGCAATCGGTCCAGTAATGCCATATAATAATCTACTGTGATTTTTTTGCGGTTTAAGATAATCGATGAGCATTACACCTTGCGCATCTTAAAAAACAGTCGCCAAAACCTTTTCAGCTGATGCAACCACTTTTGCTTTCTTCGGTATACTTGAACCAGTTTCAACCCATTGTTTTGATTATTGTTTTGTTTCAGGTATGTAATGGTGGGCCCATGTTTAATCTACGGTTATCAACCTGCGCAAAAATTCATCTGCATTACGTTGAAACATCGCCAAACATTGCTTTGAAATAACCACACGATTGTGTTTTTGTTCGATTGTCAATAAACGCGGCATCCGTCTTGCTGACAGTTTTTCCAAATGTAAATGTTCATGCAAAATGTTACCCACACGTTCTTTTGAGATGTTTGCGATGTTATCGATCATTTCTTTGGGGTCACTTCGATTGGTCGACCTGAACAATTATGCTTGTACGACCACGTTTAAATTCTTCAAACTAATAAATCACGGTTGAATTCGCTGGAGCAGACGTGCCATAAAATTTATCAAGCTTTTTCTTTGTTTCTTTTACGGCTTTTCCACGCAATAAATAATGCTCAGTCAATGCACGAAATTCATTTTTATCCACTATTTTAATACAATCACAAGTTGTTCGCTTTTTATGGCTAATAACATAAACTAAATGACATATGGCGCTAAAAATTTGTATATAGCCTACTAACAGATTGCATTTGACAGAAGTGATATATATTCGGTGATCAGTGGCGCCATCCCTTGGAAATCGGTTAATTATCAAACCGCCCTTGCAATGTCAATACCGAACATTGGTAACGATCAAGAGTTGGTAACTTATTTTTTTTGGATCTTTTAAAATATTAAAGTAAATGTTCTATCGCCTTTTAAAAGGTTACTATGGTTTTTAGTTATAAAAATAAGGCTTTACTAAAGTTATTCTAGCATTTAGGGAATCGCCAAAGATATGCTACTGGTATATTATTCATCCCTTTTGTTGAAAACGCGTGGGCGTGAAATCTGTGTAATTTTGATTTCGTACGCTCATCGTATTTACTGTGAGTTTTAATATAAATTTATATAGCTTAATATCTTTGCAAATTGTGTTTTGCAGTAGAATAGATTTCCAAAACTTTTACTTAGCGCATTAAATATCCTTTTCTTTTCAGCAATGGGATTAGTGTATGAAAAAAGATAATATTTCCTGAATGACGACTTTGCGCGATTTTAAAATCACCTTGTTTTATGGTAGAGATATACACAGAATTTGAGAAGTGTCGAAGAAAGCGAAAAGTATTGTAAAACAAACATTTTAACTAATATCCCTGTATTCCAAAAGATATTTCGTGCGAACATTTTATCCTTTAAAAGCAGTTTCGGATCCCAGTTAAGTGCAGCATCGTTCTCGATAGAATTACCTAAACTGTTAATTATGGAACATGCGGATCTATGTTCACGTTTTCCAAAGGTAGTAATGGAGTTTTTATTATTTCTGAGTAATTGCTTTAAACTTCAATTTGTCCATTCGGACTTTTTTATTCTGGAAGAGTGGCGTCTGGGACTTTTGATTTCATGTGACATTTTTAGGAAAAATTTTAGTGCAGTCCTTTTACATGTTTAAATTATTGTGCAAAGTTTATCCCATAACTTCTCTAATGATATTTGGTAATTTAGTAGTCATCCTTATACTCAAACGTCGAACTTTTCTAACGTTTTCTCAAATCTTATCAACATTTCCATCTTTTATCATAGACAACAGTCGTCGTGTCTTTTATTGTTCTTAACTTGTTCTCATCCAGAGTAAACCTCCTGTGCTATTCAAAACCACGCGCTCGAGGTATAGAGTTCTCCTTATAAACTCCTTTGCGTGTACAAAAAGTTGCGGTAGCACTTTTACCAAGTTTTAATAAAAGCAGTATATTATCTCTCCGTTCAATTTTTGAGTTTAACATTAGTTTTCGCAAAATAGCACAACACTAATTTATTATATACTTCAAAAATTTAGTCAGTAGGTACCTATAGCAATTCTAGATTTTAACTGAAAACAGTTCAAGCTTCACAGATAACAACAACAAAACTATCATCACTAGCCTATGACTCAATTCAAGGTAACTTGATAAGGGTCATTATTTAATTATTGTGCTTTATAAATTTGTGGTGGATCCGTATGACATTTAGTAGTTAGTAGGTACTTGCAATTAGTATTTAGCACCTTCCATTAATATTAAACAAGTAGATACATATATAACTCATCTGTTGATAGGATTTGTTTGTTTATTTGTTTTGTGGCTGAAGGTTCGGGATGCGGAATTTCCCTTGGCCCTTTTATACTAGAACTATGATATAGTCATTTTGCCATGTCTACTAGAATTTTGTGGAATATGCAGGAGTTCCACCGCCAGTAGGGATTTTTAACGTGCCAAACATCACATTAACACGGGACCTACGATTTCACTTCCTTATCTGAGAAGAAGGCGTGCTTTATTTTCAAGTTTTTCTTCGCTGAAAAATTTACCGACCTTGATCGGTTTGAACCCATGTCGCTTGAGAACAGAGGTAAACATACTAACCACTACACCAGTCGGCGCCGCTGTTGATAGGTAGGTATAACTAATGTCTAATGGCTTTCATTAACAGTTTTTTCCAGTAAATAATACTCAATTACCTAATCTTTGCAGAATAAAGATAACAACTAAATTATTCAAATGGTTGTAGATAACGATGGATGAAACATACATATCCTTATTTATATGCTCTGAGCAATATCCATTCCTAAACTTGGAAAATACGTTGCTAGTTGTAGGTACTATCTACTAATTAATAGATAGCTACATTACCATGACTATCCTTATAATCGGTATGTATACTTTCTGGTAAGTTAATAGACCTGTAAATATTGACGGCGGTTTATTATGTATAAAAGGTGATAAATTTCATGTTATGTACATAATTTCCAAATTGCATCATACATTTAAATTTTATATTTGTTTGTTTGTTTTTGTGGCTGAGAGTTCGGGATGCGGAATTTCCCATGGACTTCTTTGACTAGAACTGTTATATAGTCATTTCGCCATGCCTGCTAGAATTTTGCCGAATCTGTAGGCGTTCCACCGCCAGTAGGGAATTTGAATGTGCCAAACAACACATTGATATGCGGTCTACGATTTTACTTCCTTATCCTAGAAGAAGGCCTGTTTTTTAGATTTTTCTCCGCTGAAAAATGTACCAATCTTGATCGGGTTTGAACCTGTGCCCTTTGGACCCATAGGCAAACATGCTAACCACTACATCGGTCGGGACCCACAATTTTAGTACTGGAATGTACTGGAATGAAATACATCACATGATTCAGCAATATGTTATTATTTTACTATAACAACGAGAATTGTTGATTTTTATGAATGAATGCAATTTAAACTGTAAAATCGTAACTGCCCATTCCACATCTTATTCATTAAAAAATGTACGTAATACAAATTGGTGAATTAGTATAGTACCTTTTATAAAAATTATTTAAGCAGTAGGCAAGAATACTTTGATGAATTTCAAATCTATTTGTAACAGCTATTCACAGGAAGCGACATAAAATGGTAAGAAGAAAGTTAAATATATTTGGAATATCTGTAATACTAATATTAATACAAAGATGTAAATACACTTACAGGAAGAAAATAATCGGTACGAAGAAACCTCAAAAGGTATGGAAAACGAAATGTGCAGATAATCAGTTTCATGACTTTATAGTTGGAGAAATATTAAATTAAATTTGTATAGAAAGCACTTTGCATTGTGGAAGCTGTTTTGATAGTAGCCTACGGGAAATCATCAGATTTTTTATGCTTATGACATATAATCAATCATTTCTACATAGGGGCAATATTGTGTTGTGGTTTATATGTGTTAGAAAGGCAGAAACAGAATTACTTAGGGAATAGATGGACTATCCTGGTTAATTAAATAAATACAGCTTCATTCATAAATCACGATATTAAATATATCAATCATTGACCCATCTACTAAAAGATGTAATACCTAATTAAAGATTACCTACCGTAATCAGAATTAATTGATATTCTAAAGACAACAGGTAAACATTGAAACAAATTGGCAAAAATTTGATATTTAAAAGAAATGGCAGATTTAAATAAGCCAGTTTTTTAATTAATTGTTGTCTGTTACAGACTTCGTATGTGGGCAATGTTTGAATATACGTAGGTACACTACTTATGTAGTGTCTTAGCTTCAAAATTGCCAGTAAATATGGGGAAATTAATGCTTAAAATGCAAATCAAAGAGGTTTATGTAAATTGTAAAAGCTACTGGCCTGTGCATGATTAAAATATTAATAAAGGTTATTTCAGAATTTGACATTAAAATTTATTTAGATTCCGTATGAAATTGACATAAAAAATTATTGGTGTTAGAAATAAGTGATTTTTAAATTTTTTACAATATTTATTAGTATTTAATATTTAGAATTTAATTTATCTATGGGATAGTTATAATTTAAAGTCAACTTTCAACACAACGGCATGGCTTCCATAAAATTAGTATTAAAATTCCACTAAGATTTGAAGTGTTTCCTATACAAGTACGCTATTCGCCAATTCAGCAGCTGACAGGCAGCTGTGCTCCTGATAACAACTAGTGGGGATTAAAGAAGGCGGAGCCATGACCATCGCAACTCCTGCTGAAAAGCAACAGTGTGTTCATTCTTTAGTTCTATTGCGAGAGTTGGTGAGTGTAGACGTGTAATTTCGGTTACAAATCAGAACTTCTCGTAATTTTGAATTTTAAAATGTTAGTAGTTTGAATCTTTTACCGCGTAACATTTTGTTGTCATCATGATTTACTTTTTGTTAATTGTGAATTTAGTGTTAGTGAGTTGTAGAACTTTAACAAGTATAGAGGATCCTCCTAAAGGGTGCGAATGGCAAATGCAAGCTATAGAAGATTCCGTTGGCGAAGAAGAGCCTGTTTTATCGTGTCAGTTAAGAACAATAGCGGGTGCAGATGCATTATTGGGAAATTTAACACAAACGCAAGCAGAACGTGTTACAGCGTTACGACTAGAATGTAACGACGTTTTATTCTTCGAAAGTACGTTAGAACCGGCTAGAAATCGTGGTAATTTTCTTTCGTCCTTACGCCGACTTAAAGACTTACGAATAGATTATTGTAAAATTAGAAATTTTCCTGCAGGAATATTAACTTCTTTAAGAGATTTAAGACGATTTTCATTAAGATCGCATAATTCTGACTGGTCGGCAATGACATTAGAATTTCACCCGGAAAGTTTTCGAGGAATGGGAGAATTGCGAACTTTAGATCTAGCAGATAACAACATATGGAGCACACCTTCAGAATTATTCTGTGCCCTCTATAGTTTGAGTCGCTTAAACCTTACAAGAAATAAACTTCAAGATGTGTTAGCATTGAGTTTTTCTGATTGGGGTAACGGACCGTTGGCGCCCGGCCATCCGTGTGTGAGTGGTTTAAAAATATTAGATTTATCTTACAATGACATTATAGTTGTACCTGATAATAGCTTGTCCGGATTGCGTTCACTGGAAGAGCTTCATTTACAAAACAACGCAATATCAACGGTCGGAGACCGCGCATTTGTAGGGCTTAATTCATTACGGATGCTTAATCTATCTAATAACGCTTTGATCGCTTTGCCGCCAGAGATGTTTTTATCTTCTAGAGGTTTAATACGTTTATACCTCCATAACAATTCGCTAAGTGTTCTTGCTCCCGGTTTATTAGAGGGATTGGATCAATTAGAAGTACTCGATTTATCGCGTAACGAGCTGTCAACTCGTTGGGTTAATAGAGACACATTTTCCGGCCTTGTTCGACTGGTAGTGTTAAATTTAGCTCATAATGTTTTAACTCGTACAGATTCTAACGTATTTCACGATCTTTATAGCCTGCAAATTCTAAATCTGGATCATAATAGTATAGATTTTATTGCAGAAGGCGCATTCGCTGAATTAAAGAATTTACATGCGTTAACATTGTCACATAATAACATCGCAAGAATCGAAAGTTATAATTTCGCTGGAATGTACGCCTTACATCAATTGCTTATAGATTCAAATAAATTAGAATATATTGATTCCCAGGCTTTTGAAAATGTTACAAATTTACAAGACCTGGGTTTAAATGGTAACAATCTCGGAGGCGTTCCTGCCGGTCTCGGAAAGCTAAGATTTTTAAAGACCCTAGACTTAGGGAAGAACCGAATCGATTCGCTTAATAATACGTCCTTTGAAGGTCTGGAATTGCTATACGGACTGAGGTTAGTAGATAACCACATAGTAAACATTTCAAGGGATACATTTTCTGATCTGCCTTCTTTGCAAGTTTTAAATTTAGCTTCTAACCGCATTCAATTTGTGGAGCAGAGTGCGTTCGCGAGTAATCCGACACTTAAAGCTATCCGACTTGACAGTAATGAGCTGACAGACATTAGTGGTGTGTTTACTAACCTTCAAAGCTTAGTGTGGTTAAACGTTTCGGGGAATAAATTATTGTGGTTCGATTATAGTCACTTGCCTACAAATTTGGAGTGGTTGGATATGCACGATAATCAAATAGCGGAACTAGGAAATTATTTCGATGTAAGAAATTCTCTCAAGATAAAAATGCTTGATGTAAGTTTCAACTTTATCACTGAAGTACATGAAAATTCAATTCCAGATAGCGTAGAAATTCTATTTTTAAATAATAATCAAATATCTAATGTTCAGGCAAGCACTTTTTATAAAAAGAAATTTTTAGAGAAAGTTGTTTTATATGGCAATGACATTCGTTATCTCGATCTTGCTGCTTTAAGTATAAATTCAATGGATAAAGATAGAGATCTGCCACAATTTTATATCGGTGGGAATCCATTTTATTGTGATTGTACAATGGAGTGGCTACTTCGAATTAATCATTTAAGTAATTCTCGGCAATATCCCCAAGTTTTAGACTTAGATACCGTAATGTGTGAATTGCCACATTCTAGAGCCGGTTGTAGTCAACCTCTATTAGATTTGAAGTCATCGCAATTTTTATGTCCATATGAAGCGCACTGCTTTGCATTATGTCACTGCTGCGAATTCGATGCTTGCGATTGCGAGATGACTTGTCCTACAAATTGTACATGTTTCCACGATCACACATGGACATCTAATGTAGTCGACTGTAGTAACGCCGGTTATACCACCGTTCCTAATAAAATACCAATGGACGCCACTGAAATCTACCTGGACGGTAATAATTTAGGAGAACTAGGCAGTCACGTATTCATCGGTAAGAAAAAATTAGAAGTTTTGTATTTAAACAATAGTAATATAGAAGCAGTTCATAATAGAACATTTAACGGCGTAAAATCTTTAAGAATTTTACATATGGAAAATAATAAGTTAGAGGAATTGCGCGGTTTTGAATTTGATCAATTAGAAAAACTAAACGAATTATATCTAGATCACAACAAAATTTCTTATGTGGGTAATAAAACTTTTGCAAATATGCGTAAACTAGAAGTGTTAAAATTAAACAATAATGAAATTGTGAACTTGTCACCGTTTCAACAACTGGTGCCGGCAAGCGAAGCCGGCACGACCCCGCGCGTGACTTTAGACGGCAACAAGTGGTCGTGTGACTGTACCTCTCTAGGGCAACTGGAAACATGGCTTCGCGAGACGGGTGCTGATCTAACGAAAATGTATTGCGTAGATAAAGACAACCAACAAACTATCGGTGACGCTATACGACTCTGTGAAAACAAAGACAATGCAATCGCGACGTCTGTGATTCAACGGGAAATTGTAACTAATAACCCTCTTTTAGGTGGAAATTACGTGCCACTTCTAGCTGCAACCTTGGTTGCTATAATTATAGTGTGTTTATTAGCCGCAATTGTGTTTGTTTTTCGTCAAGATGTACGTTTATGGGCTCATTCAAAATATGGAATTAGAATTTTTCAAGAAAATATTGCCGTTAGATGTAACGACGATCGAGATCGATTATATGACTGTTACCTTGTATACAGTCACAAAGACGATGATTTAGTATCGCGTACTATTGCACCTGATTTAGAACAATCTGGGCATTCTCTATGTTTGCACTATCGCGATTTACACCTTCTTAACAGTGCTTCCTATTTAACAGACGCAATGGTTGGAGCAGCGGATGCTTCTCGGCGCGTGTTAATTGTTGTGTCGCCAAGTTTAATCGGTATGGAATGGGCGCGGCCTGAATTTAAAGCTGCACTACAAACTGCATTACGAAATACACATAGATATAAATTGATTTGTATACTTAACGGAGATCCCTTAGAACCAATGGATACGGAACTTAGAGCTTTACTTAGAGCATGTGTTGTTATGCGGTGGGGAGAGCGTCGTTTTTGGGAAAAGTTGCGATATGCCATGCCAGACGCTATCAATAATAGGTCATCTAGAACGAAAAAGTCATCAGATGTGAGATGTAAAACAAATGCAAGATATACAGCGGCCCCAACGGCTTCAGATTCCTGGTATAAATATTCAACGATGCCAAGGGTCCATGGAGCAGCTTTAACGCCAACTCCAACTCAAAGTACTTATGTGTCAGGTGAATCAGCTAGAAGTACAGAAGATGAAGCCGGTTCAAGCACAAGTAGTCAACATTATGGTTCTGAGCAACTTAATCATAGTTATGTGTCTATCGATGGAAGGCCTCCACAGTATTCTCAATATCCTCAATGTAGGGAATCACATCATGTCTATTCTACTATTCCAGATACTCAAGTACAACCTAGGACTTATTTTGTGTAAGTGTTTAGATGAACATTTGTTTCATTTAATTTATTTTGTGATTTACTATGCATGGTATTTGATAATTATAACCAGTATGTGTACAATTGTATATAATAATCAAGGTTATTTATTACCTAATAATATTAATATTTTCTGTAGATAGGAGGCGCTTAATAGTCATTAATTTTAAGAATGTAAATACACTTTTACTTAATTAATTGTGTAAATTGAGACTGTTACTTATAAACACAAAGACTTTCAAAACGGCATCAAATAAATAAAGTTTATATTTATGTCTTGTATTATTAAATTTACAGTAATCTCGAATAAATACGTTTTTCAAGATTTATTTCAATTACAACCCATCTTTAGTACCTATCTATAATTATTTATCAGACTGCAACTCAAGATACATATGCAATTTTACAAACTAAATTAGAATATGAAGTAATTTTTTGTTTGACTGTGATATAAATTTAATATAAAGTGTTGAAGACAGTATGTGCTATAATGAGTTTCTAAAAATCTTATTTACATATTAATTGATAAAGATACAACAAATTAATCAAACGAGATTTCAGCGCCTAACTTTATTTTTAATAAAAAAGTTCGGTGCCTAATAAGCATGAAAAGTAATAATAAAGCATTAAACAATATTTAATAAGTTTGTACACTTATAAATGCCTTTCAAAATTGTTTTCATTTCGACGAAGAATTTGAAGCAACTTTCTTAAATCAAATAATTTTATAGGAATATGATATCATGGAATATGGATGCCAGTTTATTATGTCCTTGTAGTTATTTAAATTTAGTAAGTGAACATAATTATAGTTTAACGTCGTTAATACGAAAAGCTGCTAAAATTTTAACACCCTTTTAACTTCAAAGGAGGTTAATTATTGTTTGTTCTATAAATTTTGTGATTATATGGATCGTCCATTAATACAACCGAAAATCACTTCCTTAATGTCCTAATAATAAGACGCCTTTACTGATTTATTAATATTCACCTAAGTAAAATTTATAACCCTAGTAGATGAGAAGGCCAAAGCGAAAGTTTATTAAATTACACGCAGTATTACTTATACCTATAAATTCAAGATCAATGCTACTTTATTTACCCAAATATCTAAAATACGTCATCAAATAGTAACTAACACAAGTATTTGAGCCTGATAAATAATCACAAATTTACGTAACTACATGGTGTCCACGATATAATGCACATTATTTAACACACGTGTACACTGTTACTTAGCGAACACCTTTTTACAAAGTTGTAATCTAATTCGAAATAATTTTCGCCTGAAAATTAATTATAAATCTGAGCCTGTAATCACCTACATGCAATTGTGTGTTGTACCTATATAATACACAAAAAGCATGATTATTTATTTTTGTATCATATTACTTCGTGGTTCATTCCCTTAATTTTCTCAAATAAATGAAACAGCTGTTATTACTGTAAAAATTCCACATTATTTTTAAAATTATGTGTTTAAATTTGTTTCTCTTCCTATAAATTTAATATTTATCAATTAATTACAAAAATTCGGATTTATAGAAAAATTTTATCTTAGGTGAACCTGTTTTTATCACATTATGGCTATGAAATAATGGAATTATGGAATAATTTAATTCCGTAGAATACCTAAATTCAGCCTACTGTGCTGTTCGAATTTTGATAAAAGAAAGGTTGCTCTTACTGGAATTGGTATGAATATTTTTAAAGTGCCGATAAAAAATTTAATAAGTAATCTTTTTCAGCATTTTCTTATGATAAATGGAAACATTAACATTATTATTTTCTCATTCGAGTCTTATATAAATCTACCACATTTAATCCCGTAATTTTGAATAACAACATATTAAATTAATTTTCATATTGTAGGATTAATTTTAGTGTGTTTAAAAATTAAGCATTGGTTAAAAGTTTATATGAATAATTTGTTATTATAGTTTACACACAGTTGTTTGGATTAGCTTCCAGTGCTTGATTCGTGCCTTAAAGAAATGATGTACCTTATAATCCCGTAATTTTGAATAAGAGCGTTTTAAATTAATTTTCATTTTATATGATTAATAAATATCTAAATGCAAAAATTTTAGTCTGCTTAAACATAAAATATTAATTAAAATTCTTAATTGATAATTAAATTTGTTGTTAAAATTAACCCGCATTTGTCTTAAATAAAGTCTAGTACGTGTTAGTA
>JAHWXV010013809.1:0-14710 GCA_024586415.1 Phrixothrix hirtus | reverse complement strand
ATATATATATATATATATATATATATATATATATATATATATAAGAAAAGAAGTATCATTGATAACAAATAAACAAGGAAGACGTATGATCGTAAATTGTACAGAGAAAGCATACTGTGTACTGTTAGACACCGTAATTACCAATTGAATAATTACGTTGTTCTCACATTAGAAATTTAAATAATCCACCATTTATTTTATATTTCTAAATTTTTTTGCTGAATATAAAGTAACCTAACTAATACTAAGTTTTAAACTTTTACAAATTTTAAAGTGCTCCGTAATAAAACAAATCGCGGGCGAGCGGGATGTAAAATGGAATTGTACAAGGAAACATTTTACATAGAAATTCTTGGGGTAAAATAAGATATAAAAAACCTCAAAGAACGCCGTCAAAGATTGGTACAATTTGCCGAAGTCATAAAAAAACAACTGGGGTTGAAGTTCTAATGAAAAAACAGTGATTGTAACGGAAATTTAACGTTTTCCACCTAAAGTACGAAACCGAGAATTTGAAATTTGGAACATGCCGATTAGATAAGAAAACAATATCGGAGAGGGACGCCGAATGTTATAAAATGCTAGAACACGCAATGAGCGTCATCTATTCTTTGCATAAAGCTACGGTGTTGCACCAATAGGCGCAGATCGCTAGACCAGATCTGTTGAAGCTTGAAATGTAAATTCCATCTTAATTTGCGTCACAAATTGGTGATCGCGCCATTAAAAAGCCCTGGAATTCTCCAGTCAACGTAACTGTTAATTTTCTTAATTTAAACCAGGAAAATAAACCCAGAATTCTTACACGCAACTTCACAGAAATACAGCGAGTCTTAAATGGGAAATTGAAAGAGAAGTATATCCTTTTAAAACATTCTACGTAGAATCCAAATTACCAGAAGAAAGCTAATTTATCTAAATTTGAAGATAATACAAACGCAACTTTAACCGTAAGTTTATTTTAACCAATCGTTTTATAAACTTTTATAAACAAATAAACCTAATGTGTTTCATGATCTTTTCATTTAACATTTTAAAATTTGTTTTAATTTTAATAAACAATACAAAAGAACCATAAGTTCTTTTTCGATGCAAATAATTGCTATTGCGCTGTACATCTTTACATTGTGTCAGACAGATTTGTATCGAGAAACAGCCGCAGAGTGTTGTAAATATTAACTGTTTCTTAGTATTTATTTACATTATATTTAAATGAAAATTTGTTGATTTGAAATTTATTTATTTGATTTTTTAAAATAAATGTATAGAGCGTAAAGTCCTTGTTCCTTGTTTGGTGTAATATAACGAGTCGTTAATCATATAAATTTGGCGAGATCGATATAAGGTCTAAATATTAGAAACGAAATATTATGTAAATTTCTCTTTAGTTAAATACGGAACTGTATTAAAACGCGTTGATAAAGATCAATACGATTTTGAAATGGTTTGGTTAACTTATTGTAAAATCGAACAATTACGTAAATTAAAGACGTAATAAAGTAATTTATTACAATGGCTCAACACTGCCAACGATATAGGCAACAATACAAGCACGCTCGCGAAATATGGGAAACAACCTACGAACGCTTAAATCAGAACTCACGACATAAGGTATCTTACTGAATAACCTTGTTTGGTCGGTCGATCTTACCATTGCAGTCCGACGCATTACATTTTTGTTTGAACTGAGAAACTTGAGATAGAAATTGCGAAGGTTCGTCACAACTGATACCCACAATTTCTCTATTTATACCTACGCACAATTACCACTTACTCACGCCCGCATTCTCTATAGCTGGCTGGTGACTTTTCGAATCCCCCGACCATAGGCTGTCCATCTCGTAACATCATTGCGTCACTTGGCAAAATACTCCTGACGGTTATATATGAAAAGATTATAAAAGTACCAAAATTTCATTCTTCTAATATAAAATTTCAACAATAGTGTTACCAATAAAAACTGTTTTCGTTCTTTGAAGGCTTTGAGGGATATCAGGCAGTTTAAAATATAGCTATATATAAACTCACTTATTAAAAATTCAAGAAGGTTTAGATACAACAAAGAACTTCCTAATTAAATGTTGTACTTGTTTGTATTAAAAAATCATACAAACCTACCGCGAAGCATTAAATATAAATAATTCCTTGTGTTATACTTTTTTGTTAAACTTAAATTCTTAATGTTACCCAAGGGAAATTTATAACTAAGTAACAATGATATATAATAAAAATAAGAGAAGTTCAGAAAAACTCCTAATTACTTCCCCATTTTAATAAGATTTTTTATGAATTATTCTAAAAGCGATTTAATAAATTAATATTCGGTTTAAAGTTTTATTTTAAATACTAATTATTCAAATAATTGCTAAGATATATGGCCCTTTTAATGTAAACATTAAAATTCAAATTAAGTTCTATCGATTAACATCGTGTGTGCTCAACGTTTACATAAAACTTAACAATATAGGTATACTATAAATTACGCCTGATAGGACGGTCACACATTCTATAACCTAAATACCTCACAGAATGAACGATAAAGCCATTCAAATCGCTAAAAGATAATAAATCAACCCAATTCATGCATGAAATATAAGTTGTAAGGCTAATTAAATCTTAATTAAACGAAATAATAAATAAATTTTCATAAAAACGACAGGTTGTCGATAATGTTGTTGTATTTCAGTTACACTACTGTAATGTTGGTTGTATAACTTCCGAAGAGAATAAAATTATGTTTAAATAATACATATAAGTTAAATTTATAAAATGCTAATGCTAAATAAAAGAAGTAAATATGTTACTATGAAGCATTACAAGTAACTTTATTCAGGAATAAGTAACAGTAAATACGTAATACTTATTGGAATTCATTGTCTGCACGAAAATAAGGATGTAGGAAGTTAAGGTACGCTAAAAATATAATGTTTATTAAATGTCCTGGAAATGAATCTTTGATTGTGATGTTTTATTTAGCCGCTATTCTAAGATTATCTAAGAACCAGAATTGCATAAAACCTGCTTAAAATATCAAATAATTCAACTTTTCGATCAAAGAAAATGTCAATAATCTGAAACATCTTGAAAAGCCTGTACAGTAACAGATAGTAAGTTGAAAATTGAAAATAAATAAATATACGAATTGGGTTGATATTTATTTACAATTTCTCACAATTAAATGACAGTTTAAAATTATATGGCCAGACAAACATAAGATTTAAATTTACATTTCTAAGCATTAAATCAGCAACAGAGTAGTTAACGAACAAAAAGCGATCACTGAAGACTACAATACTACCGAACTTATATTTAGAAATTTATGTGAGCTATAAATGCTAATGCCAAGCTATTATTAAAAGGATGTTTCCAATAACGCAAAGAGATACGGAAATTTGTGAACACAAACTGAAAATATTAAAAAGTTGATGATTCTTTTATAGCATCATTAAAGACTTCATTGTTTCTTGGGAAGTATTTGTTATCGAGCAAATATCCTTAATGTCGATTAAAGGAGAAAAATATTTGCATGCTAAGCACGTAAAAATCGTCGTCACACTTTCACCCTTGGATATATCTGACGTAACATTTTTATTACCCATAATAACACCTAGATAATTAAAATAAATGATAACAATTAGGCGAAAATTACTGAAATAGCCACTAAAAATGTTTATGAGGAATTTACACTCTCTAGAAAAAGAGAAATGTAAAGTTACAGATCAGTGGGGAAAAGAAGTTTCGGAGCGGAGGTACGTGCACAGTTTAACAAGATACTTTTTAATGAACATTTTATTTATTCGATCTA
Organism: Phrixothrix hirtus; assembly: GCA_024586415.1. Taxonomy (NCBI): domain Eukaryota; kingdom Metazoa; phylum Arthropoda; class Insecta; order Coleoptera; family Phengodidae; genus Phrixothrix; species Phrixothrix hirtus. The sequence continues at coordinate 10,905 of JAHWXV010013809.1, read as the reverse complement.
GTTTTCATTGGATTGTCTTGCTACGTGTTTCCAATTCATTCTACAAAATAAGTAACTATTTCATGTCCGACACTTAAAAACAGTTTTCATCGCAAACATTACAAAACTCTTAAATTTTAGTTAAAGTTCTCTGTAATAAATTAATTCAGGCGTACACTTTGGGATGGCGCTTCACTCTATCTTGTGATATCAAACGCAATGGGAGTACGAAATTTACAGTGAACAACTTAGATTTTAAATTATTTTTGTTTAGAACATACAAAATATCTCTACTACATTTTACAAAATTCAATTACAGGTCAAGGTTATTGGGTTTTCTAAGAACTGCTGCAATACACTTTCTCTTTAATAAAGATTGATGTCTACCTTTTCTAGCTAGCGATCACACTCAGCCAATTGATGGATGAATATCCAGGCAGTTTTAAATTTTCACAAAAGTAAAGCTTCAATCAATGAAGGATCTAATCACAAGTTCAGAGTAGCCATTCATAAGCTTCCTGCAATACTTATAGAAATACACTTGACCAGAATTTCAACTTTTGTCATACAACGAAGTTTCTTCAACCATAAGTTACTTGGAAGTTTCTTGACGATAGCAGTTGAACTTTCAGTCAAGAATACAAACAGCTTGAACTTCAATTTTGGATTATAAGTGTATTGGAACAGTTTAATGTCCTATATAACCACAGTTCATTAGTATTTCCTCCGTAATGAAAAGGTTGACCTCTGCCGAAACATGATTAACATTTACAAAGCATTGAATAAATTGTATCTAAAATGTCTGTGTTTTCTACGCTTACTTTGCATTAGTTGTTAAAAATGCTTAAGCATTTCTGTCTAACTATAGAATATATACCGTACTGATATACAATTCTTATTCAAATATACGTGCGCAAAAGTTAATAAACTTTAAATTAAATTATTATGTCGCGTTAAGAATTGATTATATACTGCTAAATTCTAAGAAATATTCAGTTTATAAAATACTTACAAAGTGTTTTTGTGCAAAATGCGTAAAGTACTAGCATGTTTCGTTATTAGGATACAATTCACAAAATTAAACAATAATATTTGTCTGCCAATACGTTACATTCAATGCGCATTTTACATTTAATATACAAGGTGATCCATATATAATGCAAAAAATTTAAGCATATAATTGCTCGCCTTAAAATAACAACAAAGATTCCTTACAAACATATTTCGAAAAATGCTTTCCCAAGGAGTTACGGCCCCTTAAATGTCCACCACAAAGGACATTCTCCCGAATGCATGACTTAATTGCAGGAGATGTTCTGCATTGCTCAGGAGTCGTCGCTTAGCTGTCTTAGAGGACAAATGTGTCTTGTGGTAAGCTTTGAACGAGTACGCGAGTTGTACCTTACGCCCCTTACTCGTAGAGTAGGTGGGTCTGGTGCAACAAACTCACCGTATCTAAGTGCGAAGGGCAGCATAGTGTGATGAGCACAGATATCCTAAAACCCCCAAAGCTATTGTTATCCAGAATGGACTACACCAGATCTTACGAAGAAAAAATACAAAGAACGAAGAGGGAAAGCAGAAGAAGGCATCCAAAGACTAGTGGAAGGACTGACCAAGCTTGAAAACTCTCAAGATAATCAAGACCACTTTCATGACAGATTACTGAAGACGATAGAGAAGATTTCACACCACGAAACAATGGAAATGGAGCAGACACTGAACACTCAGGGAACAGAATGGACGCAAAGCCTGCAGGAAGACGTAGAGGAATTTTCATCATTGAAGATCCCTGCCAGAAAAGTGAGTGAACCACTAATTTCACATGCACAAAAGATAAAGAGGCCACGGCCTATAGTCATGCGAAACATGACTGGTAGCAGAGGGAAATAATATAACAATTACCAAAGCCGTGAACTCTCCCGAAGGGATCAAACTATTCACTGAAAATCCCAAAGATCTCAGAATTCTGCGCAAAATCCTAGAGGAAATGAATCAACCCTCCCATACCTTCCAGTTCCCAGAGGAGAAGGAGTTGAAGGTGGTTCTAAGAGGTATTCCCAAAGGGATAATAGAGGAAGAAGTTCTCAATGAACTACAAGAGAAAGGGTACGAAGTAAATTCAGCTAAACGACTAGGGAACAGATCGCAAAAGTTTCCCATCATGTTAGTCAATTGCCCTAAAACTACAAAAGGAAAAGAAATTTCCAATTTAAAGGATGTATTGCAACTACGGGTATCTGGGGAAGCCAAAAGACGACCAACGAGAATTATACAATGCGATAGATGTCAATTGTAAGGGCATGTCTCCTACAGGTGCTCAGTCCCATACAGACGCCTGAAATGTGCGATAGACTATCCCACATTTAAATGCGATCTAAAAGCAAACTCCGTAGCTAAATGCTGTAACTACGGGAGACAATATCCCGCAAACTACAACAATGTACGCAAAACCCGGAAAGCATTAAACGGAGAAGAATGGAAGGAATACAAGAGAACCTAAGAAAAGCAGAAGTAAAACCTGGAATCTCCTTTGCGGAGAGACCAAAACCAAATTCTTCAGAAACAAACAAAGATCTATCACCAAGGATGTTATCGGCTCTAGAAATCACCCTAAGTAAAATACTACCGACACTAATTAAACAACTAATTAAATGTTCAACAATATAATGAACAACCGCACAATAAAACTCGCCATATGGAATTCAAATGGGTTCAACAACAAGAAAGACGAATTTGAACATTTTCTAAAGGAAAACCAGATCTCATTTACGTTCATAACCAAAACACATCTAATAGAAGAGGATACAATGTGGTTAACAGGCTACAATCTAGTAAGAGCCGAAAGAGAAGGAAGAGAGAAGAAGAGGTGGGAGACTCGCAATAGTGATACACAAGGCAATCGGAATTAAGGCCGTACCGAAAATAGTCAATAAAGACACATCCAGACTCGAAGCAACATGAGTCATGGTTAAGATGGATAACAAAGAGATAAACCTAATAGCGACGTACAACCCCCCGAACAACAAGATCTCCGAAGATGATTTAGCGCCAATCACAAGATTCCTGCCAGCCTTTATTGCGGGAAACCTCAACGCCAAGAACATTATATGGGACTGTAGAAGCACCAATATAGATGGAAAACTTGTGCAAACATTTTTAAACAGCAACTCTGAAACCACCATAGTAGCCCACAACGACGCAACCTCAAAGAGGGGATATAATTGACCTCGGTATCAATTACAAATTCAAATTTAACACTACGGTGAACAAGAAATACGCCTTTAGCTCCAACTACTTTCCAGTGGTCATCAAAGTAAAAGAAAGTACCCAGAAGGAAGACGCAACCAGGCGAATTAAAAAAAAGCTGGCTTAAATTCGCATACAACATGGAAATATTCGAACCATCTGCTGAAATAAAAAAAAGGGGCTAAATCGACAAAACAATTGAAAGAATCACCACATCGATCCAATTAGAGCTAAAGCACTGCCAAAAAGAAATCACAAAGACACAAGTAAACCAATGGGGAGTTACATACCAAGAAAAAGCCATAGTAAACAGCAAGAACGAAATAAAGAAGCGTTGGGCAAGATACAGAAACCCAAAAGATAAAGCACTCTTATCGAGAAAATAGAAGGAAGCTGAGAGGGTAATAAAGAATGGGAAAAAGAAGACTGGGACAACTTTGTCGAAGAAATGGAGGACGAGGGCTACCACAATATGTGGAGGTTTCTCAAAAGATGCAAGATGACAAAAGACCCAAACACTCCCATCCAATTTAGGGGAAAGCTCCATTTCTCAAACGAAGAAAAAGCTGAAACCATAAGTCAGCACATGGAAACATAATTCAGGAACAGAGCAAAATCATCCACAAAGGCCACCGAAAATCTAGTAAAGAAAGTGTCAAAATATATCCCACACATTCAGGCAAAAAATCCACTACAAATTTCCGTGGAAAAATTAAAGGAGAAAATCAAAGTCTCCAAGTCAAAAAAAGGTCCAGGGATAGATGAGATACCGACTATAACCATGAAATTGCTACCCGAAAATGCAGTTCAAGAAATCGTAAGCATCATCAATGCAATTTTTAAGACAGGATATTACCTAGAAGCCTGGGAAAGAGCTACAATGGTGATAATTCTAAAAAAAGATAAAAACCCGGCCCTGCCCGAAAACAGAAGGCCAATAGGTCTCTTCAACGGTATGGCGAAGATTACTGAACACTTCGCTAATAAATCTTTCTTGAAACAAACAGCCTGATTGCGAAAAGTCAATTCAGCTTCAGACCAAAGCTAGCAGCAATCCAACAGGCTGCAAATATGACACACCAAATTCACAAGGCCAGAGCAAGCAGGAGGGTGCCATATGTAGACATATATGACATCGAAAAACCCTATGACAAGGTATGGAAAGAAGGAATTCTGTTAAAGATGGCGAGGATTAAAGTCCTAGCAGACATTCTTAAATTCGTAAATGCATTTCTAAAGCCAAAATCATTTCAAGTAAGAGTAGCCCTATCAATGCGAAAAATAGCCGAGGAAGGCTTACCACAAGGCTCGCTTATATCACCAACTTTGTTCAACATATTTGTAAATAACATCCCTAAATTCGAAAACGAAAAAAGGACCCAAAGTTTTCAGTTTGCGAATGACATTGCGATCCTATTCAAACACATGCAAATTCCAGTGGCAAAAAACAAATTAAAAAGAGTAGGTAAAACATTGCAGAAATTCTGCAAAGCATTAAAAATTGCACTAAACCAAAAGAAGTCAGAGATTATCAAATTTAGAAACAAAAGAGGCAGGACAAACCACATGGGCAAGCACAAAATCCGCAAAGTGGGGACTTACCTAGGAGTAAGAATTAACAACAATCTAAACTTTAAACATCACACAAAAATGAGAGCTGCTATTACCAGGAAAAACGCGCTGAAGATATACGGAGTCCTAGGTTCACAGAGTAAACTAGAACTACACACTAAATTAAAAATATTAAAGACAGTCTTACTCCCAACACTAACCTATGGGGAGGAACTATGGGCGAGCAAAACTGAAAAGACAACCAAGATCATTACAACCACCCAGAACTGGCTACTACGGCTGTGAAGCAACACGCCATTCTATATAAGAAATAAAGACTTAAGGGAACAACTCAGAGCAGAAGACCTCATTGAAAGAGCAGTCTGTCGGTGGAAAAAAATGCTAAAAAGGTTAGAGGACCACTCATCAAACACAATAAAAGAAATGATACGTCAAATTGACAATTAAGCCAAACCTGAGCCACTTAACGCTCCCTTTAGAAGGGGGTGCTAGAGAAGCACCCATGCATAGTCCTGGTTCGGAACTCAGCATGGAAAAAAGAGACCAAAAAAAATGCATTGCTCAGACATTTTGATGATCAATACAATGTATGAATAGTGACTCCAAAATAACCGGTAGGATAGGTAAATCTAGAAACTACCACAACTTTTTATTTTAAGGTTATCGTGAAAGCGGTTATAGAGAAACATTAAATTCCGTCAAATTACTGATTCAAATGCAAAGTGTTAGTCGTTATTTCGACTATTTATTTCTCTTCAGTTATAAAAACCCAGTTTCATATAGATTATAAAAACGAAGAAATAGCCGGTATCCATTTTATTCTGGTCACGGTGTTGGAAATGTGCGTCGAATTTACGCAAATCCATTTTCTTTAAGAAATTTGAGGAATTCAGGCGCATTTTCTCAGCTGCATTGATATCTTCGAGAAAGTCGTACGTTCAAAACATCCATTCGCGACATAGGTCAAGTTTTAAACGTAAGAACTTCAGAATTGGAAGTGCTAGATACCGTTCTTAACGACTTATAGGTGCGGATTTGGATTTTAACCATTAAACCGTGTTAAGAGTTTTAAACAATTATTTATTATATCCATACCAAATTAAAAAAAGATTTCAGACCATACTACCAGCTGATTTTCCTCCCCATAAAACATTTTTTCCAATGCTTTTTATACTATTCTTTACTTTTGTTATATTCACCGATGAAGTTACTTTTACACAGAAGTCGATAGTGAATTTCCATAATTCACATATTTGGGCGGATCGAAATCCTAGAGTAATTTGTGAAAACAGATTTTAGAATGAATTTTCCTAGACTATTTTGTTTACAGCGTTGCTTTATGGTTTGTTATTAATAATTAACTTGATAGCGTGCGTTACTTTTAAACAATGCAGCAAACAATATTTTAAACTGTTTGTAATGGTTTCCATCTGTCAATTTGTTAAAAGGGTCGAGTACCTTTCTAAAGGTTACATAGAATTATCTTATAACTGTACCTTGCGTACTTGTATTTATTTTTGCATGAGCCAAAACCAGATTAAAGTTTAGACAAACATTTATTGTTTCAAGTATAAATAAACGATATACATATAAAACAAGTTTTCATTAAAATGAAATTTTAAAACTAATAATTAACAATTTTTCTAATATTAGGCCGTTAACCTTTGTTACGTGATTTTCGGCGTAATATTAATAACTTAGAGAAAAATATAAAATTTAAAATTTAAAAAGTTTTGTTATAATTATTTAAATAAAAGCAAATGAAAATTTTATTTCTTCACTGTTTTAATATTGCTTGTAAATTTTCACTTACTTGACTTCCAATTTTCTTTAGTAAATATGATGTTTATCAAGCTCACTAGTTCGGATTATTGCGTGTTATTCTTGGTGAATTTCGTGAATCGAGCTAGCCAAATTTTCTTTGATCCTGGGTCATGTATTTTTACTGCCTTATGCTGATTTCGGAAATGGCGCCTTCGCTGGACTTGTATCAGTAATTAAGGTATCAACTAATCGATTTCTTTATCTTGCACTGGACTTACAACATTTATTTAATCAAACTACGTAGAATTAAAGCTGGAAGTCAAAGACTTCGATTTCCGGTGGTGGAGGATCTTTTATAACTTTTCGTTTCCACGACTACACAATTTGTGCAAAGTCCTTTTAACCAATCCTGTCTAAAAGTTTTAAAAGTTTGTCTGTTTCTGTCTATTGCAGAATACGTTAAACTTCCAACGGCTTCTTGTAATATTTTCAAATTTTTATTGGGACTGTTACCTTTTCTTAGTACTGTCTCGATTTCTTTAGAATCACCTTTCTAACTGGCGTCACGCACTAATCAAAACTTTAACACTTGATTTTTATTTAAAATACAAATATTTAAGAAAATATTTTAACATTTAGGTACTATTTAACTAAACTAATATTTTCTTATGTTGATTACACGTTAATTAAATTAATTAATTTGTAATGAACAATTTCGATTAGCATAATTGGTGACAATTTAATTGATCAACAATTTCTGCCGATGAGTCTTAATACAGAGAACTATCTCGATTTTCTAAAAAAACGTTTAATTAAACTTAGAAAGTTTGCCGCTTAAATTGAAATATCTGATGTGGTTCATGCATGTTGGTGCGCCACGTCACTTTGCTTTACCAGTACAGCAATTTTTTTAAAATAATTACGGCAATCGTTGCATATACCGTGGAGGATTACAACTTAAATACTTTGGATTTTTATCTTTGCGGGGATTTGAAGCGATTAGTTACACAATGTCAATTCAGAATAGCAGAGGCTTGAAAATTCGGATAATTGTGCGGTGTAATACAATAAGAGATACACTTGGGATCTATTAAAGTCTTATAATTTCTCTTTAACGACATTTGGAAAGCTTTGTTATGAAATACGGTGGCCACTTTTATTTTTGTTTTGAGTTTAATGTTATAATTGAAGCAAATTATAAATTTCAACACATGTTCGAATAGCTTTTTGTTACAAACCGCCTTGATTTGATTAATATAGTTTTTTTATAGTAAATCGATGAAACAATATTTAAATTCAATTTTATCAAAAACGGAACCTTTTAGCAAGTTCGAACAGCATCACTTTTTTTGGGAAAAGCATTCCACACTTTTTATTTTTGCTCAAAATTCACTTAAAAGTAAAAGATTGCGGTGGTTTCTACTCTCCCATCCTAATTTATTCCATCCTACTGATTATTTTGGATTAATTTTTCATACTTGTATTGACCACCAAAATGTCTGAGCTATACCATACCATCTTTGCGAGTACACATTCAAAGAGCTGTAACGCCTTAGGAAACCATTTTTTTAAATATTTTTTTATTATTTTGACGCGAGCAATCACCTGCTTAATTTTTTTGGACTATATAGGGACGACCCTGTATATATGTTACCGTAAAAATTGCTATTCTATGAAATAACTAGTTAAAATATTAAATGTAGAAAATAAGTAAAGTTGTGTTTATCAACGATTAAGTTATTAGATTAAGATCAGGAGTTCAAACCATTGAACAGAAACTTTAAATGTACCCTGCTAATATGCAGCGTACCAGTATATTTAAACTTTATGTATACTCCCGGTAATAATTAACTAAAAATAGGAATACAAGCAATATGTGAATAATAATTTATAGTCACCTTGAATAACGAATTCTACAAACTAAAATTAATATAATGAACATTTAACTAAAGATATAAACAATCCATTTAAATATAAAGTAACTTTAGCGTCAACTAAATATGTCTAAATAGCTTTTAGAACTTAACAATTGCATTATTTAAAATAGCAATCAATTACAGCTATTGCAACAGAGAAATCGACTGAAGTGTTAAATTACGAAGCAAATCTCATTAAGTGGAATACAAGATGTTTTGTAAATTAGATACTTTGACCGCACGATCATCATATTTGGCATAATATGTATTATAACCATGCCGAAATATGAACTTGCGCATGTAGAAATTACGTAAATTAAACTCAACAAAACAAGAATTTAGTAAATACACATTCCAATTAAGACATATATACGTACCTTATAAACTTATCACCATCACAATTTGTATATAAACGTGTAAATATAATAATAAAAACATTCGATTTAATAACTTGGGATACTGCTATATTTGTCTCTTGTAGACTATAATTAAGAGATAAATCTAGCGGTATAGACTGATGATTACAGCGAGGATAGCCTTTTACCTACATCTGGAAGTCCACATCTCCAGTTGACTTCGAAACATGGCTAAATTAAAGCGCTATAATAGCAATAACTGGAATCAATAATTACATAACCACTGACTAAAAGAATTGTGTCACTGTCTGCATTTCATACTTTAACTAAAACCAATTATTTTATAGAATAACGAATTTTACAATTTAGCGGTAAAATATGCATACGTACCGGACATGAATAGTTACACGTTTAGCCTCTTGGTAATAAAATAAATTCAATTGTTCATTTGTTGTTTTCCTTAAATAGCTTGGGTATACAAGAAAGCCAAGTCGAAGCAGGGGCGTATGTCTCTTCAAATTATGATTACAAATTATTAACATCTAAATCTAATTGAAAAACAAAAGACGTCATAAACGCTCCAAGTAAGCAAACCAGTAGGCGCTACTGCTTATAACGTGCAAGATGAGATCTTTTAACGAATTTGTAAGCAACCAACTTGTGATCGTTCGATAACACTAATTAGATCTATCACCTGATATTAATTGCAAAGTATGGCATATTTCTCAAACTTTATATTTTATTTGTTCTTCGCTTTCTGAAAATAAAACCGATACTTTTCATCGTTGGAGTGGTAACAGTTCATGAATGCAAAACTGTTTATCCGATCACTTAATATATTATAAATATTAGGTATTTCTTTTGTATAATTAAATAATTGTACACCACCTCGTTTGTAACCACTATAATTTAATTTAATGACTAAGGGCGAGCTTATCTGAAATTATTCAATTATTCAACAATTGTTCGTTGTCTAAAAATGAGGTGATATCAGTTTCAATTTCTATTGTATGGTTATAAAAATAGTAAGGTAGTTGCTTAAATGCACTTATCATCCAAGGGAAAATGCGTTAAAATAAAATACTAAAGCATATATTCATATTGGCTAGCGAACAGCAAGATAAGATTGATGAAACATAATCAATTATTCTAATTATCTTACTATCCCGTTAATGACATCAATCATAGGTAAGCAGCTCGAATCTAAATTGTACTGCAGATTAACAAACGATAGTTGTCGTTTTATTTGAAAATAATTATAAACAATCTACACTATTTATAAAATTTCGGTTGAAGGTACTGAGTTACTTCAACAAAAATCGCATTGTTAAAGTAACTTTGTAACGTAATCCAGTTATAATTTACATAATGGCCTGATATTTAATATGGAAGCGATTGAAAATTAACCAAAAGTTTATTAGTTGTCTACGAACTCAGTTAAATGTTACGATAACATTTGGGATAACGAAATCAGAGACAAATTCGGGATCCTTTCCACAAGGAGATCTAAATAAGAAGGTACAACTGGTACCTTCAAAAAGAAATTATATCGACGATCAACTACTAACATTAAATAATCAAATAACGACGGCACCGCTAATTGTTTTTACCTTAGGATTTTAGAATTAAAAATAATAAGCGTTTTTTGTCAATATCCCCCTTAATTTTAAAAATAAGTTTACTATCCTTTATATTATTGTAACGAGAAAAAAATATCTTTCAAACGAGCTCAAAATAAACTATATGTTTCATTTTAAAAAACACACATTTGTGCCATATCTCAAGAACAAAACAATTGAACATCGTATACGTAATATTTTCATATTATATATAAAAATATCTAACACTTTTTGCTATAGTATATTTTTATATTTTCAACCGTTGCCGAAATAATCGACTTCAAAGAAATTGCCATTTTTTATATTTTTGACTTATATCTAACAACCCATAAATTTTTTACAAATTTTGAAAACGTTTCTGTAATGTACTCGGAATTAGGCAACTTTATTCTCATTTAACCGATCTTCTATCTATTAAGGTCTCTGAGATCCTAATGATGGTCATCGAAA
>JAHWXV010013792.1:0-22079 GCA_024586415.1 Phrixothrix hirtus | reverse complement strand
ATATATATATATATATATATATATATATATATATATATATATATACGATGCATTATCGGACGCCGATACGTGCTACTGGTGTCCATAATCCCGCTCTTTGTATTTGCGGCATACGTGTATTTATTTGTGTTTTAATCTCTTGATAACTAAAGAATTTAAGAGGTTCAATGAGGGTGAAATTATTTTACATACAACTCGTAAACTGACTGTAGCGTTTGGAAGGCCTGATATATTTAGTCACCATTACAACGCCCTTTTATATGTGGCGTATAGATTGTATGCATTATACGAGCCCCTGCTGCATTACCACACACACACACACACAATATTTTTACTTCACTACTTATCAAATTACTTTCGTGTATTTAATGAGGCCTATTTGACTCATTATTTAACATTGAAATTTACGTAAATTTTAACATTCTGATACAAAAAATCTGGTTCACTGTATTTAAAAAGCAATTTAAAAACAACATTCAGTAAAACAACATAAAACTGTGATAATATAGGTAATAAGTTAATATAGATCGAACAATTCTCATTTGTCATTTTTCCTGATTTTCTGCAAAAATGAATTCACTATTATTAGAAATAGAATTATACTTCTTAAAAAAACGAATAACTGATTAACACCAAATTATAGCTAATTTATCATGTATATTATTCGCAGAAACGTACATAAGAAGTAAAAAATTGACAACTCTAAGTGGACGCTTTCTTTGAGAGCTGTTAAAAAACACATGTTCTATTGCATTTATGGCTTACCCAATGAAATATGCAGTTACTAATTTTAATTCTTTTATGTACTTTTATAAATTGTTGCCCTGAACGGTAGTTATTGTTTCTTTTATTTTGGATCCGCAATACTACTTTATTTCTTCCTGCCCACAAATTTAGAAGTAAAATTACCACGTAAAATCCACATCTTCTTTCTCTAAAACATAGGGCACTCATTAATTCAGAAATTGCATCTTAATATAAGCACATTTGAAGAACCGAAATAGCCAATAAAGTTCTTTCGATGAAAGCAACTTTATACCTTATAGACAAAAGTCGATTACAAATCCTAAAGTTATTATAGAAGCTCTGTTTGTCCTATCCAAAGTACTTTGGAAACATGTCACGCCGCATAGTCAAACCTCTAGAGATCTTGGAAGATTTTCGATCAACGTAATTTTATGCGTCAGAAAGTCTAGTGCAAACCACAAAATCATTATAGAGGCCCTTTTTGAGCTATTTCAAAGTGATGTACCAACTGTTACCGTCATGACCTCAAATACTTCGATTCTGGAAGTTTTTCACTGAAATCAATTTTCTTACGTCGGAAGATCTTGTGCAAACCATAAAATAACTGGAGCAGATCCTTTTAGGGTTTTCTAAGTACTGTGCCAATTTTCACCGTCGTTCACTGAAACAGCTCGAAATCGGATGTTTTTCGTTGCAAACATTTTATAGTCTCAGATGGTCTATTCGATATCACAAGATCGTTAGGGAGGCGCTTTTTAGGATATTCCAAAATACATCACGACTTCGGGCAGTTCGATTATGGATGTTTTTCTATGAAAGCAATATTGTAGCGTCCCGAGATAAATATTTACCATATCATTTTTTTGTAAATATATGTCATAAAGATATTAGATAAAATTTTCATTCATAATAAATAAATACTCTAAATACCCAATGAGTCATTATTAGAATAAGTGGTGCACGTGCACAAAAAGAAATACGTTGCTAATGTAAAGCTAACTTGAAATTTTTCGTTCATCATTTATTAAAATGCTAAAATGTAATCAAAATTTACTGTGACTTGTAATTTTACAAAAGCTATATAATTAAAATAATTTTTCAATTAATACGTAAGTAATGGCATATTATAGCATACAACCATTTAAATTTCATTCCCAGTGGTCTATGTAAACAAAATTGATGTTTTAGCTTAATCCATTCTCAATAATAATTATCTGTCAAATTGACACTTTGAATTTGTCATATCTTGTTATTTATTTGTTTTGTAATTTTTTGTTGCAATTACAGTAAAATTAAACATTATAGTAATAAAATTTTAATAACTGAGGCACCTAACATTTTCAGAACTTTTACGAGAATTTCATTTAATAATAAAGTTCTTCCGCCAAATATGTTGACATTATTGTTATAGATAATTTGTATTTGCTTTAGTTGGCGTGCGTGTGCCTCAGCTAGGCTGTACGGAAAAATGCTATAGTTCACTGAAAACTGAAATTTGAGTGACCTCATATTATAACAAGAGAGTAAAATGCCTCTTTTAATTCTGAGTGCTGAAAAATTTGTAATCAAAAGGGTTGAAGGATTGGGAAACTTCGGCTTGGGCAATTTGTCGCGTTATTATCTACAATATACAAAATTACTTCTACAGTTTCTCTTGCGCGTCGAATTAATCCGAGAAGAGAACCTTTAACAGACGTTTGTCGATTTGGAAATCGTTCAAGGTACATACATCTTGCATGCTTGGCGTTTCCCTCAGCAGCCCCATACATCATAATTATTTCTACGTATTCTTCGTTACTGTAAATCACCATTTCAGACGAATGTATTCCTTAATAAATTAATAACTTAATACTCAATTTTTGACGTTTAAGTGACATTCGGTGTACTTGATTAGATTAAATAAATCAGCGGTTTTCAATAAACGAAAGTCAATACTGTGTATTTTGAAGAGCAATTTATATAACCATACAATTTTAGAATAATTTTAATTTTATAAACATTTTATTAAGATATTACCTGAATTTCAAATTTGTTTTCAAAAATTAAATTATTAGAGTATTTTGATATTAAAATATTATACAAAACCTCAATAGTTTATAAGAACTTTAAACCGTTGTAACTTTCTTATTATCAGAATTAAATCAAAGACTTATTTGAAAAAAAGTTTATATTGATCCACTTTAGTTACCATTTCAGTTTGGTAGGGAGGTTAGAATTCACCCTGTACACAAATATATAATGCATGATTTCGCGAATGTATAGCTGATTGGCTATCTGGTGACACAGCATTAGAGATTGATTATATTGTTCAGCGCGCATTATCGTACTATTAAATATTGCTTAAGTTGGTCATCTCGAGTGTGCAGCACTGTATCGCTAGCTAAAACTGATCAATCAAGTTAACAGTGACCAGTAGTGCTCAAGTAAAGTTAAAAGTAACCACCAGTGGGTAAGCAGTTTAAGATTGGCTATATGTTCAACCTAAGTGACCCAAGTAACCAGTAGTTGCCAGGAAATTAAATATTGCTTAAATTAATCAATTCGTGGATACAGCGTTGGTCAGATGATGAAAAGGTTGAGAGTAGACTAGCGGTCAAGAAATTAAGCATTGGTCAAATCGCATGAACAACGTTTTTCAAATAGCTAAAAAGTGGCTGGTAGTGGTCAATCAAATAAATTTTGATTAAGTTGATCAACTCACGTGTCTAGCGTTGGCCCACTGGTTAAAAAGGGCAATAGTGATCAGGCAATTAAATGTTACTATAATAGCATACAAATGTGTAAACTACTTATGTTTTTGGTCTAGAAACGATTACTAAACTATTATTTTGAAATGAAATCCATGTCTACGACAATTAAAGCTTCAAATTTATTTTATAATGCTAATTTTAATGTATTTCGCATAATAAAATAAATATTTATATCAAGTAAAATATCAAAGTGAGTTTTAAATATGAATTGTAAAATAAATTAGTCTAAAAAATACATGCCTAATCCGATTAAAAATATTAAATTAGATTTTAAAAATGATTAAGTTAGTCGAATAAAAAATTCATAGATACAAGAATTAACACAGCAAATTAAGCTTTAAACATGAAAGAGAAAAATGTAATATTATTAGAATTTGCACATTTGACGGGAAACTTATTTGTAAATGTTACACTTTATATTCAAGTTAGAACGACTATATAAATTGATAAAAATACCTTCATTTTATTATTTTAAAAGTTTCATTTAACCAAATACATCTACGTGTTCATCCAGCGACTGCTTCTTAATGTCTCAGGCTTGTTTTGTTACAGTTGTTTAGCGGTTCCATGAACCATATTAAATACGACGAAAACTTGATTTTTAACTGGGCTTCGCAAACTTCTTAATTAGGTAATAAATTGAAATTCAAAATGTGTTGTATTACTGCAATTTATATTTTATATTGGAAACAATCGTTTTTGTTAATGTGAAACGTAAAAAATGTGCTCCATGCGGTATTGTTTAGAAAAAAATCGAAAAAATATACAAAAGTTAAATACATTTGCTTAATATGAAGTTTAACAGCAAAATTTTGTTCTATTTATTATTACACGCTGCAATATTTGATTCAAATAACTTTGATTCAAAACTAACAATGTATGACTTACAACTAAACGGCAAAATGGAGTATCTATATTATTTTGTTACTAAAGAAGCTTTCGACGTATTCTTTCTTGGATGTCTGGTGATTATGCGGATGCACGCCTTATTTATGCTTAAGTAGATGCAGGTGCTTATCTATGGCTGCAGCTAGGATTCAGGTGTTCTTACTCCTGATAACGCGACGGAGTTGGAGATTTAGGGGTTACTTGGAGGAACGCTGACGTCTTCTAGCCAAATTGGATGTTGCGGTTCTCCTTTTTCGCAAATTTCTTGAATATCTTAGTTCTGTAAAAATACAATAACATACTCATAATAATAAGTAAAGTTGATAAGGTTGGTGTCTAAGTATGAGCTTTTCGAAGTGGCTGATGTTCGTCACGCTCATTTCGTAACTTCGTTAACTGCTGATTTAAGGACGCGGGGCTGTTTAGATGAATATGCTCTAGCAGAATTAGCTTTAACTGAAATATTTGCTTCTTCTTCTAATCAGGTCAATAAATTTTTGCAAGTTGCATAATTGGGGCTTCTTTAACTGGTTTCCTAATATTAGTAAAACTGTATCACTTAAATGCACACTTAGAGGAATTTTATATTGGTCACATACAGTTAATTTGTAAGACACAATATTTTAATTCATAAGTGACATGGCATAGAACTCTACGAGAAAATAATTGACAATGGCAAGTGTTGTAATGTTATTATTCTACAGGTGATTATAGATACACAACCTTTCCGAGCATTATTATTGTTAAATAAATGCAGTTTAATAACCAGTCAAATTAGTGTTTTTTCTAAACATTATATATGGTCCTTTGAGCTCGTTATAAAGAACCAGTGTCCATGGATATGGAAAAATAATAAATAACAGCTTACGAAAATTCACACATATTCGCTCAGGATCGCATCGCGTCCGCAGTAAGCATCATTTAACCTTTACTTATCTACGCCAAATTACATGTCGGTGGTATTAAATAATCAATTAGTAACATTTATCTGCGTGCAAAATGGCTGGTAGACTATTAAAAGTACTTATACATTCTCGCGGACAAATAATAGGTAGCGTCACACACTTTGGTACCTATGTAAATAGCTTTCCTAGTAAACTAAATATCAATTAATTGTACGTTTGTTTGTTATTCAAGCTACTCTAAGCGCATTCATAGTACAACACAATACTGTACAAAACCAAATTGACTAAATACTTAACACGAAAACGAACGCAAAATGTTCAAAAGTATTCAATTCGATTTAGTATGTAACATTGACTTATTAATATCCCAGCAAACTGCCCTCAAGATATAACTTCATATCCAAATATGTAAATTGTAGATCAATCACCAAACATTATGACAGAGGAAAAGCTTTTGAGCATTTTAGTCTCCCCATCTTTTCTGGTGCATACGATGAATATCTTTCCTTTTCAAATGCCTCCGATTCATTAATAAATTAAAGTAAACCAATATCTGACCTTTCTAAATTTTATTATCTAAAAACGTCCTTAACTGGCGACACTCCGAATGTACTTAACTCATAGGAAGTATCTGCGAACAATAATAAATTAGCCTGGCCAGATATAACCTTCAACGGACGAGCCTCGTAAAATTATGTAATAGTCTAACCGGGGTCCAGCCGGACCCCATAACAAAATATGAAAAATTGGCTGCCTGTACTGGAGGTATCAATTGTCCAAAGAAATAAAAACAAAAACCTATAAATCCTTATTCCTATTTGCATAAAAATTATACACAAGATACTACTAAGAATGATTAATAAAACTAATAAACTAATATTCACCAGAAGATTTTTATAAAACTACCTAGTTGGAATTTCTGCCATGATTAAAAGTAGTTTCTAGTACAGAATGTTCTAAACATACAAAACGTTTACACTCCACCCAATGGTTTTTAAGTTTCTGGTATTTCCCTTTGGCATATGTAACAACGTCCTTTGGTTTCATCTATATTCTTGTACCGTTTTAGAGCATCTTCCAATAGTTCAGCAAAAACATCACTCATGCACGGTTCTATAGTTGATGAAATGTGCGTGTTTATATGCTTTGCCTAGTTCCAATAAGAAAATTTTGGGACCACTTGATCTGTTTTTCAACCAACTAGGTTTAGCAAGAAACTAGAGTTTATAGGCGTTTATGCCGACAATATCTATGAGCTGATAACATATTGCCAACGGCCACCAATTTGTTTTTCTCTGTGTCGTATATTCACTGGTCAGTTTATCTGCAGCATCTACAGCAGCTTTTGCTTTGTTGTAGGCTAAGATTACTTTTGACCTATAAAGTCAATCTTCAACAAACAATTTATCATCTTTATGCCCACTCAATAACAGGATTACAGCAGCTCCTTTTTTTAAAACACGTGATGCTATAGTTCGGTATTCCGGAAAAGCAAACTTGCTTGAGTATAGCCTTTTATATGTTGGAGGTAGAAATTCTTTAGGAGTAAACGCCTTATTTTTACGCAGTGTACTGCACAGAATCATGTGCATTTTCCACAATGCATCAGCAAGTGCCATGCTATTAACAAATTATGGGTAGTTATACCACAGCTCCGCGGCAAAGGCTGAACCATATCTAACACAACTCTTAAACATTGTTTTCTTTCCGGATCTCTGCTTTGTTTTCCTGAAGAAAATAGTATAAATAGATCTTTGTTTATTTCTATACCTACACAAATTACCCAAATAAATCTGCATGTTTGATGTATGTAAATGTATAAAGTCATTTTAGCAAATAAATTGCAGATATAGATAAATAGGAATCAAATTCTTAAGAAAGATACCAGAAAAATATTACCTAGAAATATAGATAAATATTTAAGCGCAATATACGAGTACTTTGAAATGAAAATGTAAATAAGTATTTTTGAATATGTGATGACTGAAGAGATCTAGTGGTTGAAACATAATATACTAGTTCAGACCCACAAAATTTCATGCAGTTAGAATTAGTTATAAAAAAATGACGTAAAATATTTTAAACGTTTGAAAATATTAGGAGTGGAGTAAAACAGGTTTAAAAGGTTTCAGAACTGATGCGGTTCTCTGCCTTAATTACACGAATTACCGGTAATAATTCCCAGATGAATTATGTAACATTAAGAACCCTCATTCAGATATTACATAATATAAATATTCATTTCCAAAACCCTTTGGTGATGCTCGCATAACTTAAAGATTTATCTTCTGATGTTACAACAGCTTGACCTTCCCTGCATACAGTTCTCACCACGCTCAAGGACCTTTTATCTGAAGAACGGTGACTTAAAATTACTTTTCTTTACGAATAGTGTTTTTTGACCTTTAAGCACCCCAACTCTAAAGTTCTACAATTGCTGCGAGTTCATCAATTTATTTTATATTATTCTGCGGATATTTATTCAATAAAGATGCAAATAAATGCAGTACCATGTCCTAAAAATATCATAGCCGATACGATATTGATCCCTCCACGAACCTCTAAAGATATTCCAAGACACATTGAAATGCCATATAATTAACAAAAGAATAGCACATCGCTGAAATCTATGTACTTCCCGTAACACAAATAACTCATATATGACACAAAGCATATTGTTTGTTCGATAAGATCGCACGGGTGAGCATAGAATAATGTTAGGGAGCAGACGTATGTCTCATATAACTTTAGACTTAAGTTTGTAAATAGGAATTGTAGAGAATATGGATTTTAATACTTCTAAAATAAATATTTTAAAGCACTGGTCGAATCTAATAATCTAAATAAATAAGACACAAACTATGTCGCAAGATCAATGCATTAAAACAAGGGAACTACGATTACCTCCGTAATTAAATAGTTCACCTGCAAAAATAGACAATATACATGCAGACCCGAAATAATAGGTAAAACCATACCTGCGTCACCAAAACCAATTAAAGCCACTGATCAAATACCGCGGCCACAACCCTCCGACCGAACAAAGGCCATATATGTGACCGATTGTCAACAAAGTGTTAGTTAAGGTATATTGTTATTGTTACGACTTCAACCGTCACTACTTACGAACATAAAGAAGTCGTGAGAAGATATTCTCTTTGATAGGCTCTAACAGTTATCAATCTTTCGAAAATCCGAATGCTTCTTTTGTTTATAGGTAACGGCAGTTACCTATGACGCAGTCGATCAGTAGCTTTAATCATTATCTATTTTGAGCTTTCTTATTAGTGTTTGTAAACACCTGACTGGTCTTGTACTTTCACTCTTATTGGCTGATAGATACACCAGATGTTGGAAGAATGTGGAACAAATGTTTTATTTAATTCATCTGCATGTGCATTTTTATAAGTATGATGATCCATTTTATCAATAGGATGAGACCAACTAAAGCTGGCTGCGGCTATAAAACCGAGTTTGGTTTTTACTAGTACTTGGTAATTTATTTTGTACTTGGAGGTTGGTTAGAAATTTTATGTTCGTTTATTTATAACAGTCTCTTTTTGGGGTTGAAGGTTTCCATTAGGATATAATATATTCTTATTCACTCATATTCATATATCTTCTTTTAAAAGTACATTTCAATTAATTTTGATTCACAACTGATCACTCATAGTATAAATAACATGATCTAAACGCAAATATTGCAAAGCTTAAAAACTAATTGATAAAAGTAGCTTATAGAATAAAATGGTTATGATCACAATTACAGTATTTAGTTGTCAAAATGCCGAAATTTAATTTAGTTTGACTAAAATTTTAAATTCTTTAGGAGAGAAATAAGACGATTTTCAAAAAAAAAAACAACTTTGGAACCTTTTAGAGGAAGATAATTTGTGAAAAAGTATAAAATTAGAATAAATTCGTGTTAAACATTTACGCTTCTCATTACTTTCATATTCAACTATGCAGCTTTGTTTAAGGGCTATAAACCACCCAGAAAAGTAAAGAATGAGTAGGGGTATTACGCAGTTTCAATTATTATTTGTAGTCTGATAAGAGTATTTTCAAAATTAGAAGTGTAAACATATAAAAACGTTTTAACGAGACCGACGCAGGACAAAGACAAGAATGAAGTGAGTTATTACCCACTGCGGTGCATATGCACCTTTTTTGATTTCTTGCCATTTGGGCCACCCCTTTTGTAACTGTGACTTGCTCTATTTGCTTTTGATATTTACGTATTGCAAAGTTTCAGCTAATATTTTTATTAGTACTGTATTACTTGATTATTTTATCTAACGTTTATCAATTTTTAAGCCATTGTTGTTGTTACTTTCATTTATTATGTATGCGGTTTTGTTTATTGATCTACCCCTTTTTAAAAATTTATATGTAAGTCGGTTAAGTTTTACCGTATGCCTTTATAATTTGCACGTTGTTTTTAGTTCGCTTTGAAGAAGAATTGCATTTTGCATTCCAAATATTGGCTTTTAATAATAAAGTTTAGTTAACAACTGTTTTTGTTTGACTCTAATCATAGTGCTACCCATGCTGTATAGCTAGCTTGCTGTGCACTCGTATTTAATCAACGCTACTGCTGACGTGGTTTTTGACAATTATTGTTTACAGAGGCTACATACATAAACTTTATAATTAAAACTTGACAATTATAATTAAATCAACAAAATGTGCATCGTCATAGTGCAACAAGTAGTATCTAATAGATATATTTTCTGTGAAACGATTGTGCAGAATCATCCGGTTATTTATTTTAATTGATATGATAACGATAATGATACATATAGAAATTATTGTAATCCAGTAAGCTGTAAGCATGCGTTAGCATTATTAATGTAGTCCCTACTGATGTTACGTGTTATTGAAAAAAGACTCGCTTGATTACTGCTGGATCTACAATCAAATTTATAAGATGTAGGATTTTGAACGTGTATTTATTTTTACAATAAGGTACGAAACACCACTTATACATTTTTCAAGGTTTCATATACTATTTGTGTTGTACAAAAGCAAACTTCACCAACGTGTTTTCGAGATATTTATCATTTAAGACCGGCTATCCAACTACTCGCATAGAGGGTTACTAGCTCATGATGCTACTTGACCGTGTGCCGTATTCCTGGTCAAATGGCGCCAAATTCGGAAATTCAAATTTTTGAGGCATACGAACATCAGTAAATTGTTTAAAACCTTGAATATAGCTAAGGACTGCTTCAACATGCTATATTTTTACAAAATAATAATAGGTGAAAGTTCCCAATCATATGACCTAAATATTTCACTTCTCTCTCTGAAACATTTGATTTACCAAGTTATATTTGAAATTCAGCTTTCTAAGTGACTTAACTACTTTTTAATTTAATAGATGTTTATCAGTTTGAACTGACTATCATGACGTAATCTAGGTAGTTCAGTTAAGTTTAGTTTTCGATATCTTTTAAGATCTAGCCCATAGTACTCCGAAAGGCTGTTAGTGACATTTTTCATCCAAAAGACATACCTATGTATAAAAATGTCTTGATTTAGTGTTAAAGGCTATATTTCCTATGTCACCATTTGCTACCACAATTTGATCAAATCTAGAGGCAAGATGAAATCTAGGAAATGTAATTTACTTCACAAGTCTGTGATGTTATGAAGTGAATATCTCTCATCGATTGTTTTTGCATTTAGATCAATTAATGCTCTCCATTTTGTTTTGCCGAAGGCGTCTAACTTCGTTGGAACTACCCAGATTTGTGATATGTAAGGGATTGCCGAATGTCTGATTATATCACCATGTAATAATTTAGTTAGCCCTCTTTGCACTTTCTGTCCATATACATCTGGTTATCGATATATTTTGGTAAATATTAGCTTATAGTCAGTTAATTTTATTTTATGTTTAATTTTGTATGGGAGAGTTAGAGAAATATTTTCAGAGTAAAGTAGGCCCTTAAATTCAGTACATAGATTTAATAATAGGTGTTGTTTCTTAGTCATTCAAGTGTCCATGCCTTAAATTATTGAAATTCACACATTGTACTTGATGTATATTTCCTAACTCAGGGTTGTAATTATTATCGGTTTTACTAGTTCCATATAGTTCTTCGACTTGAGAGAAATAAATAATTTCCTTTTCCTATTCATTTTCTGTGGCTTTCTATGGTGATCTGTATGAAACTATTTTCTGCTATAACTATAGCTACGGGTATCTTCTGTACATTTTTAATTTCATATAGCAGATTTTATAGGTAAACCAACTCTTCTTTTAGTTCTCGCAGGTATTTTAATTTTGTATTTCTGTTTTTGTTGTAATTTTGCCAGAAACATATAATGTAGTGCGATAGCGACGTCTCTGTCATTAGTTGCTTCTTTTTATGTTTTCTATTGCTTCGAAGCGTTGTAATAAATGAATGCCTGCCTATTAATCCTTCATAAAAAGGGTTTGAAGTTAAAGGGAGGCTTTATGATAGAAAGGATCTTTAAATGTTGGTGGTACAGGAATAACTTCTATTGGACAATGTTATGTTGGGCTATATACTGTTTGTACTTAAAAACGTTTTGGTTGCAATAAGTTGGTAGTGAGGTTGTGTTAAAGAACAGTTTATCAAAAAGTGGACTGATCCAGTACTTGTTAGGAGTTTTTCATTATTTAATTCAGCAAGGGTTATGTAAGGTAATTTTGAACCCCATAATATTGTTAAGATCTTG
This sequence comes from Phrixothrix hirtus, assembly GCA_024586415.1. Taxonomy (NCBI): domain Eukaryota; kingdom Metazoa; phylum Arthropoda; class Insecta; order Coleoptera; family Phengodidae; genus Phrixothrix; species Phrixothrix hirtus. Next base: position 10,078 of record JAHWXV010013792.1, on the reverse strand, counting down.
TAGAATTGTTTCTAGGTTTGTTTTTTGCTGCGGAACTTCTTGAAAATATTGATTGTTTAATTCATAATATTATTCACCGCAGATGTCATTGGACAGTTTAAAATGCTTTTAGGGGTTTATACACTCTTCGGGTGGCTTAGATAAAATCTGCAGTAGCTTCGTATATATTGCAATAAGTTCTTATGGTTCATTTAGCTACTGTCAACAACATAATTTTCTTCCTTACCATGTAAATAAAAATTTAGGGCGTTGATTTTCTGTCTTTGTTAGGAGATGGGAAGGGTAATCGGTTTGTTGTTGTAGTTTGTACTGACATTCGTATGTTGTTTGGTTACCGAATTTAGATTTTTTCAAATATTTGTCTGTTGTTAATTAATACTTCTTTGTCTTTATAGAAGTCTAGCAAAATATCAGTGGTTTCACATGTTACATCGACATCAAAATGTACTGACAATCTTTGTATAATTACACTTTCTTCTATTGCTGATTCTAGTTGAGCGTATTGTAAATATTCCTATAATCCCAATATTTGGTAACATTAATTTGTACATTGGCTATTTTTATCTCACTTACATCCTCCTTTAACTTGTATTCAGGATAAAAATTGCTTCTTGGTAAAGGTTAATTTTTCACGCTTCTTTGATAGTAAAAATGATGACCTTGATGCTGGCTATAATTGTGTTATTGTTTTATTGTCATCATGGACCCGTTGGGAGGCAAGAAGCAAATTAATTGCTCCCGTTAGCGTTATTATTACTGAATTTTAAATCCTTTCTTCAGCTTCGTCTTCAACTTTTACAATTATATACGTACAGAAAACGTTCTACCTACCGAAATTTATAGATTCTCGACCCTGTATAACGGAATTTACCGTAATATTACTTATCAGCCTAGTACTCACGGTTATACAGGTAGGATTCTCGGGAACCTTGTTAAATCTATATCCCGGAGATACAGAAATGTCAACCACGTACAGCATTACAACATTTCAACTATTTCTATAGGCAACCGTAATTATGTTACAATTTAAGTAAATACTGGTATGTTTCAATTTTGCACACAAAAATGTTAATAATTCTCGGAGCTTGCTTAAGGACCTTAGGACTTGATTCTAAAATACGTCCAATGCTTCTATGTTAAGTGAAATTAATAATAAATTTACTTTTTCTAAATAATCTCTATAGTGTACTGCTGTCGGGATGCAATTGTAAAATTCCGTTATGAGACTAGCCTCCCACTTTAGGCAAAGAGATGTTTATCGAATTCCTTCTGCAATTACTTCTCGATTTCAATAATTTCATAGGGCCTATGTTTGATTGTAATTTCATCGGAATTTCTACTAATTTCCCATCTGAGGGTCTCTAATACGTAGCTTTCATGATTGATGTTGGGAATCGAACTGTTACCATATAAATCGTAGGGAACCAGGATATATATATATATTAATTTATTTATTTTTATCTTTTACTCTCCCTTGTAATGAATGGTTGGGTGAAAGAGTAGCCAATGGCTAAACTGCGCTATTCATAACCTGTTATAGTAGGATGCAATATGTACATCACATTTGATTACATTTATGTTTGTATATTACTATTATTATTATTATTATTATTAATATTATTATTATTATTATTATTTTATATTTGGTGGCTACATATACAAACTTTAAGCGGTAGCATCATTTCTGCCTGAGATTTATACCTTAGGTTGATAATCCACTTTCAGAGCTTTTGTATATGTTTGTTAAGTATCAATAGATTTATACAACTAATTACATATTGAGTATCTTACATACGAACAAATGTATCTTACTTATGTATTCATTACAACTCCCTCTATGGTACCGGGTATATTTGAATATATAAATTCTAAAAATTGAAACTGGGAGTTCATATGAAGCATCAAACTAAGTCACGCAATGTAGATCTGAATACACGTTACAACTCATTAGGAGCCGTTCGGAAATATTCGATGCAGCGTTGTAGTTTCAGTGCACATGTGTCCATGGTTAGTGTGGTTATGAAGTGCAAGAAAGGTGCTTGGGTGTTGTTAAGAAATTTATTTAGGGTTTTCGATTATTTTGTTGGAATAAATTGAAGCTGATCCTATATGCTTATGTAATTACTAGACCGTGTTTTACGGGTAATTGTTGCATTTATAAGTACAGTACGTGTTTATATATGTTTGTATAATCATATACGTTGTACAACTGTGGATTCAAAACTTTTTTATGGTAAACGTGGTGTTGTAAAAATTACTCTGGCTGAGGTGGAAAGTGAAGAAAGCGGTAGTGATGCCGATTGCCTTAGTGATGAAATGCACATGTCAAATGTTGTTTAGGGTCAGTATTAGCACTGTTTTAATTTTCAATTGTTGCAACTTTTGCAGAATCCGATAGTGATCCAGAAGATTTAGAAGAAAATAGATCTGATGACAGTTTTGATTAAGAAGATGACATTCTGCTAAAGCCGTTGACAACTCAACCAAATGCTGGTGTTCCAGCTACCTTCAAAGAAGTTGAATTGTCCGCTGCCAAAAAAGTGAAATATCATTTGACTTGGAAAAAATCCGAGAAGGAGCCTGGTGAAATTCCGACAAGGGACTCCCACCTTTTGCCTAAAGCATAATTTCTAACCCTAATTGAATATTTTTATATGTTGGTGGACATATCACTTGTAAGTTACATATGTGAGCAAATTAATTTGAATGCTGCGCAAAAGGATATTGTGTTAAATCTCTGTCAAATCCAATGATATAGAATAATTTGTGGGAATTTGTGTCTATATGTTGCTTATCTCAGTAATAGGAACAAGGGGATACTGGGATTGTATAAAGGGAATCCCTCAAGTTTATGACGTAATTCTTCTTCGCAATTGGGAGCAAATAAAGAATTATCTCCACAGCGCCGATAACTCGGAATTACTTATTCACCCTCAAGATCGTCTATTCAAGATAAGAGAAGTTATAGAAAGTATAATAGCAAACATAAAGACTATTGCGATTGAACAGCAGTTATCTATGGATGAACAGATCATAACGTATAAGGGAAAAAGTGGACTAAAGCAAGATTTATTGATTATCTGGGACAATTGGAATAGTATGACACTCTGAGGTATACTGTGGGTCTCTCAAACATCCAAATAACTTGCCTAATATAAGTACTAGCAGCAATGTAGTACTTTGTTTGGTCTAGCGTGTCCCAAACCAACAAAATTTCCTTTTATTTTATGATAACTGGTTTTGCACTGCATAAGTTCAAATTTAATTAGATCGAAAAGGTATCCATAGTATCCATACGTACGTATTAATCGTATTCCAGATAATGGTCTACCTTCAGACAAAATAATGAAAAAAGAAGGAAAAGATGAATTTCTGAAAAGGTATGCGAATTTTCAAGGGACTTGACTAAGATTGATCAAGTAGCAAGATAATCGAGGAGTAACACTACTCAGTACGTTTTCTGGGGCTTATCCTAAAACTACAATTAAGCGATTTGACTGAAAAAGTAGCATATTATGGTAAAATGTCCTATCATTATATTTACCTGCAATAAATCTATGGTTGGTGTAGACCTAATAGATTCGCTTTTAACCTTTTACAGAACTAAGATACGGCTAAAAAGATACTACTTATGCATGTTTCTTCATCTAATGGACATGCGTGTTGTAATTGCTTGGTTTTATATCGACGTGCTTGCAATGACCGTGGTATACCAAAAAAAAGCTATTTGCCTCTTTATGGTTTCAAAAGTGATAATGCTGAATATTTAGGCTAGGCTGGGAAACAAAGGAAAAGCGGCCGTCTAAGTTCAATATCAGTTGAACGTAAAAAATCTAGTTCCAATGCTCGGCCAAATGTGAACTGTAGAATGGATAAAATGTACTACTTTCCGCGATATGAAGAAAAAACTGGCAGATGCAAAAATGACTAGTTCCAAACCATTATGAAAGTCAAATGCAAGAAATTCAAGTCTTATTTATGTTTTGTATCTGACCGTAACTGTTTTTTACAAATTTCACAATTAGTTTGTTGTATTGGGTTATTCTGAGAAATAAATGCTTATGCTCAATTCTGCATTTTTTCTTCTGTTTAGGTACATAAGCGCACAACGTATATTAAGGCATACATAATCTTTTTTGAACAAACGACGCCCTGAAATTTAAAGAGAAAAATACTAGTCGCCGAAAGCATCCAAAGGATAATCAATTTCGCAATATCTCTTCTATAAACTGGTTTCAACAGGGTTTGTACCATAGAGGGTTAACAAATTATATGCTTCAACAAAAAATATTTTAGTAACAAGTACAATAACCAAATCTATACCAACGTTAATTTTTAATCGGTTCTCTAGTAATAGTCAAAGCAGTAAATAGACATTGATGATATGATCAGATATAATGATTAGTCAACTCTAGTAGGATTAGTGTTCACTTTTTCGAGAGAGTAATTCAGAACTTTTGAGGTGGTTACAGTGACAGTTCACTAACAAAACCAGAGATAATTCGAACAACTCATATTTACTATGTTAATTTGGATTATAGTCCAGTAAAATGGCATACCAGTCTATTTGTCCAATTCCTTCCACCCCAAACAACTTCGCACAGACGAGTATTGTTATTCGATAGCATGAGATGGAATTGCGCTACTAAGAAACAATTCGTCATACACGCTGCGAATTGTTTAAAACTCAGAAAGGCGAGTTAAGTTGGTTGACTGTCTGTAAAAATAGCTTTAGCCCAACACCCATTGAAAAATCATCTACACGTCCCAAACTAGTTTTAACTTTAAGAAGCCCGTAATAAATCATTCTAATATTAATTCCACTTAAGGCGAATAAACCATAAAACGAGCGTAAAATATTCCTCAAAATATCTCTAAAATTTAATCGAACTTTAAAATGTAGCTCTTTAGTTTATGAAAAGCTTTTTATATTCAATAACCACATTAATACAAAATAACCTTTCCCAAATTTAAAACTACTCTTTAGGACCACAAATCAACCTAAAATTTTCTAATTCAATCCTCTGTGAAGCAAAAGCCACTAATAACTTAAAAAAAAGCTTATTAGGTAATAACTTAGTTTTGATAATATCTGAAATATGAAACTACGCAGTTATTGTTAACACGCTTGAACAGGTAGAACAATTCATCATAAACAATAAGGGTATTGAACTGAGAATTAAGCTTAACATTTTAGAAACGAAGTTAGAAAATCAAAATTAGGAGACATGAACAAAGTCCTAATCTAATCAACATATTCACAAACTCTTACTTTTTAATTAGCGGTCACCTAGACTATAATTTCTACCAAAAATTCATGAAACAAATATTATAGGTTCTAACCCATACCTGTTGTCTAACTGTTTCTGATGTAAAATCTCCCACAAAAACATAAGTTGCCTTGACAGCTGTTGGGGGGCTTCACTCGTGATAAAATGCATCTGTAAATGAATCTGTAATCTATAGTACATTTATAGTCATATTAAAACAACATCTACATCACTCAAACTTGTATAACAACATCGAAAAACTACTCATTGACCTTATAGATATTATAAAATTGCAAACATATTTTCTTCTTTCGTAACAAAGATTTTTAAATAAAAGGTTTTACTTGAGAAATCTAATTTTTCCTGACCTAGCCAACATATTTGTAGATCAAATAGGAATTATTGTGCTTCAATACCAAGCACTTTTTTAAAACAAAGCATTCTACAAATGCTGGCATCATAATCATTTTCAATGGCATCCATTGGTGAATTTGTAACTTTAATAAACTGTTTCTATACAAAATTTCATCTATGAACTTAACACAGGCGGTAAACTTCCTTTTGTTGATAAACAAATTATTAATGCTGACAATAGCCTAACATTCGACATATACAGGACACTCTTGGTATCATATCCTTTAAACTTTACATTATAGTACAAAACTGCTTAACTCAATTTTCTCACATATAGACTTTTACATTATACTATCATTTAGTACAGCTGCAATAAAGTGCTTAACACCATAAAATGCATTATAAACTTAAATAATTATTCGACTGAGGTTCTTCAAAGCATTGTTTGAAAGAAAAAAACCAGTTATCTAATCAAAATATTACTGATTTGACGCTTATCAGAAAATTTTATGAATGCTGTATAGGTTCACTCTATGCAAATCAATTATACCGAAAAATCAACTACATATGCAATTCTTTTGAATTGAAAACTGTTTTCAAGAATATCATTACACAAAAGCGTTTATTGCGTATTAATAAAATCGAATCCTTTACTTAAGAAATGTGAAACCTATAAACCTTAGTGTGTCTGAAAAAACATAAAATAATTTCTTTCTCCGTTGTGTAAATTAAACGTAAACTTAAAATCAGCATAAAGGAACATATCGCTCATAATAGATCTAGCAACGAAATCGTCTCAGGCGTATCTCGCAGGTTTTAATGAGATTAATACCCCAAAAGAACGGATAAAGGCATCAAAGAGGATTTTCGTTTAAAAGCATAAATATCACGAGGATATGAAGAATACTTGTGCAGCTACGTCTGTTGGTAAGTCAAATAAATGTAATAAATTTGTTGTTGGCGGCGTTTGCCGCTTTAAATATTCAAAAGTCTACAGTAAACAAGCAAGATAATAAAATGAAGATGAAGATTGAGAATTTGTTAAGAAGTATATTAATGACTATCTTAGGGCCATTGTAGAAGAATATGGTTTTATACTTTGAAGATATTGGTCAATTAATAGTTTATTTTATAAAGTTGAGCGAATAGTACAATGATTTGAAATTGTACTTTCCACCGTACATTTAAAAATTTGGTAGAGTAACGGTTGTTACAGAGTAATAGGTAAAGTTTATTAATAGGAACTTCATTTTGTAAAGCCCTGCGCGTGTTTGTGTAGTTTTCTGTTTTAGTTGAATTAAAACCTCTTCTTCCAATTTATTAATCTTGGGATTTACGATATAAAGTGTATATGCCGTTACTTCAATATTTTTAGTCAATTTATGAATCACAGTAACTGAAATAATTAATTTTTTAGTTTTTTTTTAAATTCTCAAATAGACACAAAACTTAAATATATACTCTTATCTGCTGCAGAAAACACACACTAAGCAGAGAAAGGAGAAGGAATATAGTATTCTATTTTTTAGGCGGTCTTATCTCAACCTTTCAGCCAATACGTCGCTAATTCCTCTTTCAAATATTAGACTATGACTACCGTCTATATATTAACTTTAACATCTAAGTTGAATTAATGAATATGTATTACTAACAGCTAAATTTTATTTTAACTATGAAATACTGTAAAAAGGGAATTTAGTAGCATATCGGTTGAAGGCTGACATTCTGTTTCATTTCGGACTGTAACGTGCCTTTACCTGGCATTTATTTTAGTTTGGAATAAATAATTAATTTAATAATTAGCAACACAAACTAAATGCTAAGTCCAGGTAAAGACCCGTTAATTGTATATAATTTAAATTATTTGTACCGAGTAACATTTAGAACATCCTGGAGATATTTTATTTAAGTCTGTCATAATTAATTACCGATATTTTTCCGTTTATTTTAATAGTTTTTATAATTAAATATTATATTAGTGTTTATGTCAGGTAAAGTACGTATATAATCGAAAAGTTCATGATCGTTGACCTACACTAGATAAGGTATAGTTAAGAAAGTCAAGTAACTTGACCTTACAAGCAAAACATAGGAATGGACGCGTGCAGATTAGATTATACATGCATTGTATAATTTTTATGGAAAATTCCATAGTTTGTAATTAAAATAATCACTGTAGCGTAATTAATTCAAGATCGAGATATATAGTTTTAAGTCCATATTTATTAGGTCAATATTGTATAAATTTAAGAACGATGTAATCCGAGTAGTTTAGCCGTTCATGATTTATTATTTATTAGTTTTGTATAAGAGCTAGGGAATCGAGATAATTTGTTATTAATGTTACTAGATGAAAATAGCGCATCTGATGGTGAAATCATTGTTAATCAGATTAGCTCCGTAAGCCGGAAAGGTTTGCTTCTAATTGTGTTCGCTGATAACAATTTCACTATAAAAGCCGTTTAAAACAGAGTATACACTTGCTTCATAAAGTCGAGGTCGCTCCTAGAGAACCTAGTACCGTAAACCACCCCTAAATAGCGAGGTATTTTACCTTTATCATACCGACATTAAAATTCACGAATTTAGAAAATCTGGGTATTCTTTGCGAATATAAATTAACCGTAATCCGAACGAAATGCAAACACAGGTTGTAATTTTCTGAATTAAAATTAAAATAACGCTCTTTTGACAAATATGCAAAAACAGAAATATCACGAGGTTTGTTTGACGTGCATTTCGAATTAAACAATTTTGAACCATTTGACAACAAGGGTTAATAGTTCTGTAACTTACTGTATTGTTGAAAAGCACTGCACTTTATTCTTTTCCTTTCTGAAAAGTCCAGTCGTAACTTGAATTCTTTTAGAAATACATGTTGCCAATCCGCCCCCTAGAGCGGAAGTCGCTTTTTTCTTTGCCTAAACAACCACCGAGTAAGGAACAATTAAACCTTCACTAAATTTCATTTACCTAATGCACCGAAAACCGGTAAAAGCTGTATAATTAGCAGAATCACAAGAACCCAAACAAACGTCGCCATTTTGACATATTAAATATAAACTGTTACGTTCGGTAAATATTAAAACGAAAGCGCATTCAAGCGCCCTCTGGTATCGCGGATACAAATAAAAGCAAACGCTAGCTAACGTAAATAGGTTTCAAACTAAGACCAAATTTGAAATGTAATTAGTCTCTTTATTAGTAAGAAATAAATGATTTACAGTCTTAACACTTCTTATTTAAATATATAAAATACGTTCAGGTATTAAAACAGTGCACTGCAAAGCATAGTTAAATTGCAATATAGAAATAAATGTAAAATCTGAATGAAAAGTAGTTATTCAAACTATACAGTTCCGAGCATAAATAAATTTTCAAAACATAGTTTGTAAACAAGATTAATTAAATGAAATCCATTAGATTGTATCACAAATTGAACGTTCATAAGGTATATTAATATAAGTATGTATATCGAGCTCGATAATTATAGAGTACAGGTAAAAAGCCTATAAATAATACCTAAAACAAATAACAGGTTTTAATTAACGTTATGAAGTATACATTTAAATATGTTTCTTTGCATGGTTTAATCAAAAGTTCCTTTTTTTAATCATTTCTCTCTGCAGCCACATTTAATCAACCACCAAAGAAGGTATTCAGCTTGAGATGTATTTCCACAATGCATACTTATCTATTTAAAACGAACCGGTTTACCTTGTTTTCACATATCGTCAATGAAACTATAGCAACATTTTTTAAAGGATCTTTCATTGACACAAAATAAATCCATTAAAGAACTATGATTCTGTATAAATTTAAATACGTTGCATCTAGAAATAATATGAATAACATAAATTATCTTGTACATTTGTTATACCATGCATCCATCTCCTGCATTGAACATCACGAAAAACTTTTCATCTTGAAAGAACCTACTGTAATGTGTACAATAAAAATTTGAGAGAAACCGGTTAAACCGTTTATGAGTTATTATCGATGAAATGGTAGAGACCATATCTTTAAAAATCAGTAGTGCAGTAAACTAACTCTATAAAAAATTGTGTTAACCTCTTCATATAGTTTAATCAGTAATATGTTATCTTGATATACTTTTATTTCACCCCACACCATCCAACACATCATGTCAATCGCGTTTTAGCTTGAAAGAAGCTCACTAGGTTGTACCACTTTAAATTTGGAAGCAACCCACATAATGCTTTCTTTCGTTATTTTCAACAAAATATTGCGTACACACTGACGATAAACGGAAGCCGTCACGCTAAAATTGAACTGAATGCTTTCAAGAGAAATCAAAATGCGTATATTTATTACATCTCAGTCCATACAAAACTTAGTAGTAAAGTAAGTGACGTTCTGGATAAAGTGGTGGCGAGGGGTAATGAGATCTAGCGGGGTAAGGGACGAGGTAGAGTTTCCCGCCCCCCTGCAGT
>JAHWXV010013745.1:0-17851 GCA_024586415.1 Phrixothrix hirtus | reverse complement strand
ACCTCGACCTTCATTCCTGGAATATTAATATAAGAAAAATAATTATTTGCTAACGTATACACACAGAAACATCCAAAACGAAATTTTAAGTATCTATATATAGGGTGTACTAAATGTACTTTCTAAAATTAATGTAAAATAGATCGAAGATAAGGGTGAGACCGTGACAAATCCCCCAGAAGCGGCCAGCTTTGGCCAATGGAGAGAAATTGTGTTCCATCAGGACAACGCCAGGCCACACACATTGTTAGTGACACGCCAGAAGCTCCTGGTGCTTGCTTGGGAGGTTCTTATGCATCCACCTTATAGTCTGGACCTGGCACCAAGTGATTACCACCTGTACCTGTCTATGGCGAATGATTTTGCTGGTAAAAAATTTGCCTCAAGAGAAGCTTGTGAAAATCGACTGTCCTAGCTTTTTGCCAATAGGGACGTGGGTTTCTATGAGAGAGGCATAATGGAATTAGATTCACAGTGGCAACAAGTTATCGAACAAAACGGTGCATATTTGACTTAAATCGGATCATTCTAACTATGCTAAATGCTAAAAATAATGGATTTCTTTTTACTACGCCTTATATTACCGTGTTACTGCACGAATGTCGAATGTGGAAAAATTATTTCTGTTGCATCCTATTAAAATTAATTCTAAAAATGTCCTTTAGCATACATTTAGGTCTAAACAAGGTCAACGCGTGGTAATTTAATTTTTAATCGAAGGTGCTTCATCACAAGAATGCATAAAATGCTTGCGGCTTATGACGACGTGTGCTGTTCAAGGTCGTCAGTAGTGGAATGGCGTGAAAACTTGTCAGAGAACGGGGAAATAAATACCAAATATATGCCGGGCTGCGAGAGGTGTCGAAGACATTTTTACGGGTTAGAAAATTGTGAAAATAAAGGTATTGGACAAGTTTGACGCATAACAGCTTCATACCTTCATTTATAACACTACCCATAAGGGTCGTTGTTAAAGATGAATCGCGATATCATTATTTCGAACCCGAATCAACCGTGCAGTGTAAGCATTTAGATTCATTGCCCCGCACACAATTCAAAACGCAATCATCAGCTGAAAAAGTGATGTTAGAGTTAAACGTTTTTTTATCACAGAGATATAGTTTTATTAAATTACGAAGAACCGAGTGTCAATATTAACGTCGAAAGCCATGGATAAACGCTAACAAATTGAAAGCTTCCATTAAGAGTAAGGACCTAAGAAACTGCACATTCTCAGACAAATTTCGTACTCCAGCATCCTCCCTACAGTTCGGATTAAGGGTCTTGTGATTTTTATACTTTTGATCTAATAAAAAGGTACTAAAAGAACACCACTTCAAGGCAAGCGCTGAGTTGAAGTAGGCGGTTTACGAATTATTAGCCTTGCATCTACAAACCATATGCCAATCATATTACTTCACTCGTGTCTGTACAATAGTACGAGGGTTATTATTTTCATGGTTCGATACAAACGTGTGCTAAGCACCACAGCTGTATTTGCAAAAAAATAGGTACACTTTTAGGCTATTATTAGACACTTGTTATACCGGGGCGCTAGTTTTTCTATATAGTTGTTGTAAAAGACTGAGGCCTTTCTGTTCACTCAATTAATTACGCAAGTCTGCAGCTCTTCGTTTAGGTGGAAACACTGCCTTTCTAGCCACTCTTTCATTCCAAAACAGATGGAAATCACTCGACCACATTCTATTTGAATCTTTATATGAGTATCTTTTTCGCCGCTACAGTATGAGGGCAAGCGCTGCCATGGAACAGGACAATACCCGATGATAGCGTTCCTCTTTATTTCTTCTGGATTGACCTTCGTAGAAGATGAAGAGTTTCACCGTACGAGAGGTTGCAGTAATGATTGTTCTAGAGTCCGTGAATTCAACCAACAAAAATGTTTATCAGTTCCAGAACATAGTAGAAGGCCCACTTGAACTATTTTGGTATTTCCGGAGAATAAGAAGGTATCCACTGATTTTATTGCTCTTTTCTTTCTTCATTTTCGAAAAACACCCTTGTCTCATCTCCTTTTTCTTAGTGGTAACACTGGAGAAAAACAGCGTTTTGTGACGGTTACTCAGTATCTTGTGAATCCACCTCGTATACAGTTTCCCGTACCCAAGTTTCTCAAACATGATGGTATAGAGCACTGTTCGTAAAATTGTAGGAAGGTCACCACACGATTCGAAAATTCAGAACAAGCTCGACTGACGGCACAGATTTGGTTCACTAACCGCCTGCATCATAAATGTCTGAGCAGTTGGTTTAATACCTAGTGGATCATTGCCGCAATTTACATAAACTTTTCACCAAATATATTAATCACTTTCGACAAATTTCGATTGCATTACGACCCTGAGCTTAAAGAAACCGAGTAACAGAGCGCAATTCACATTTTGCAAGAGACTCAGTGTGTTAGGCATGTTTACTCGCTTGATATCAACTGAGAAACGAAAAGTACAGTGTCCCAGCAGTAGGGGAGAATGGCGGAATGGCGGTCAGCTAAACGGAATCAGTGGTAACTTAATTGGCAATTTATCAGCGCCCAATATTTTTAGTCGTATCTCTTCTATAAAAACTCAGCTTTCCACACAGCAATGACCGTCATTACCCCTAACGTCAGGTAATACCAGTCGCTGGTGCGGGTAATGGGGGTCATAATAAAAAGGCACAAAAATGCAGAAGTCCTTTACAAAATTTATTAATAAGTTGAAACAAAAGGACAGTATTGAGAAACAAAATCACAAAAAATTCTGTATTCCTTGAAATCAAAAAATACTGACATCGCTCAGGTCAGCTGGAAAACTGATCATGCCACTGAAATACGTGGTGCTGCTGACAGTAGGTGATGATAGCTTGCGTAGGACGTCGTCAGTGGCAAAATATGACTCTTCGTCAGTTTTGGAGAACTTCATCGTGTGGGAAGTTTTCTTGTAAAATACGCCCATGAATCCTCCTTAGGTTACATCAGTGAGTTCAGCGACATAGATTCTGCATGAGGCCTTCGCTTTTCCGTAGACTTTCACTAGAACAAAGTTTCCGGGAACAAATGAATCAGGGACTCGCCGACTCAACATCTGTCAAAGTAGATAGGCCTACAAATTTGTCGTCATCGTCCTCTTGGAGCGACAGAGAAGCCTCCGAATTATCCAATGAGGCGTAGTTCTCTTCTAGATGCTTCCTTTTTTTAATAATTGACCTACGAGTCTTCGCCTCTTTTGTTATTTTTTTTTCTTTCAAAATATCACTTCCGAACTGCAAATTTCTTTTTGCTACTTTCTTCTTTTTTTCGATGCACTCTTGCCGTTGTCTTTGTTTTGCTTCTAACTTCTCTTTCATTGGCGTTTGTGTTAGTATTGCGGAGTGTTGCTTCCTTCATTGTAGACTTTTAGGCCTATGTGTAGCTAATACTGGTAATGGCGGAATATCCGATATTGTAGGAGCATTACATGTGTATGGTTGAGAAGCGGAAGTATCAGGAGCAGTAGATGTGTAGGGTTCAGAAGCGGAAAAATTGTGTAATTGAGGTGCAGTTTCTCCAGATGGAAGGCCTTCAGCCTTCATCTGTGAAGATGTTTGGGTTCAAAGGGTGTATCCTTGTCAATGAGAAACCGGAGAACCCCTTTTCAATGGTAGCTACCTTGGAATAAGCTTTGTTAAAAAGTTTGGCAATGTTATGAACAGTTATCGACTCATTTGGCCTACTTTGCATATACAGGTTGCATTCCCTGTTGTACGCCTTTTTTAGAAAACCGTAGAATACAACATCCAGCCGCTACATCTTATGAGAAGAGTGGGGTGGCAGAGACACCAAGACAATGTTGTGGTCGTGCAGAAAGTGTAGGCTTCCAAACTGATGTGGCTGCCATGGTTGTTGAGGATAAGAAGGGCTGGCTCTTGCTCAGATAGCTTGCAATGGTTTTTCAAAATGACGAAGCCACACGAGAAAAGGCTCTTCATTTGTCCAACCATTTGGAGAGCATTCGTAGACTGTTTCTGGCGGTCCATTTGTCTGGAGTGTTGGAGCCATTCTCTTCCGGGCGAATATGAACATTGGTGGGATAAATCCACCAGCAACATTCATGCAGCAGATGACAGTAGTTGTTTTGCCTCTTTCGCCAGAGGTCATTGCACCAACCATTTTTTATCCCTTTGGAGCAACGACTTTTCCTGTGTCTTACACCGTCGTGATGCCTGTTTCATTCATATTATAGATTTTGTAAGGGGTGAATTTATACTTGTTTGAGCTGTCTCTAAATTATTGAAGAATATGGCAACCTCTTGACTATTGAATCCTCTTATACGGTTAAGGCTAGTTGCTTCAGGTTTTCTTACAGTCACTGATGGATTCCTCTTGAAGAACCCATAAAGTCAGTCTTTTTCAACTAGGCGATTGGCTCGCTTGAATCTGTGCTCAATTTCCAGACATTCTGCATACTCAAACACAAGTTTGCGCAACTGCAGAGGAGATAGTCCATGATACATCTTGGCCAGGGTTTTTAGGTAGCCAGCGACTTCTGGTTCTTGCTCGCGAGTAAGAACAGCTTTCCTCCCTAAGCGTGGATTACTTGCATCTTCATTAGTCACCCGCTGCTGGAAGGTGCTGAATGGAATACCGTATTTGTTTGCTGTTGCTCGAACACTCGCCCATTGTTTAGACTTAATCTCGTCGATTACTAAGGAGAGGTCATCCGCAGTGCACTGTGCCTTCTCTGAGGTTCTTTCGCGATTTCTCGGCTTCTGAGACGAAAGAGAACTTGTTAAACATGTATAGGGGAAATAACGGTCACATGTGGGGTAATTACGATCAACCGACCGCCATTACCCCCAAATAACCTACGCACAATGGAAAAACCGTTAAAAAACATAAGTGAATCTTGAGCTAAAATAATGATATATTTACAAAAACATGAGACTTACATTGCATGTAAGTACTGTGCTGTCGAAATTCTGCGTACGGTGAGCCGCTAGAAACTTAGCAACTGATTTATAAATATTATAACGCCAAGTGTGACTAATGAAATCTTTCACATCTGCGCGTCGGCGGGAGAATGAACTCGCCACTATAGTATCCCTATGTGGTACGGAAACACACTGAAAGATGGCAGCACGTGTCTGTCACTAAAATCTTCATAGTTACTGAGATATCGGTGTGACCGTCGTTACCCTCTGACCGTCATTCCCCCATTCCCCCTAACTGCAGTAGCGGAGAGGCGTCGGTTACCATTTGTCAACTCATCGGACCATGTCAGCATATGGATTAAATCAGGCATGACCCTAAAAATCCAATACCTTTTTCCACAATCATTATACGAACACCTAACTTTTTTATCCCTTCATCAATATTCTGTTGTACGACGTTGTTGGAATTCTACTAAAATATTAATTCTACTCACGCCTAAAATTGTCATCTTGAAATTCATATTTTGCATATTCTTCGCTTGAATAACTTACTTGTTAAAATGAATGGCAGAGCCATCTTTTGTTTACATTAGGAGGATTTTTTATAAATAAAATAAAGAAAAAGATTCCTCCTATATTTTTACTTATTAAGTTAGGTTATTAAAAATCTTTTGGTGAGAAGCCTTAGAATTGTTCATTTTATTTTCTCCGATCACAGTTTCATGGCTTTTCACTTGTGCCGAATTAATTTTAAATTTCGTGCTGTTTAGAAAGAATCTTCTTCTTTATTTTTTTTATATAAAATCCTCCTAATGTAAACAATAGAAGGCTCTGCCATTAATTTTCGTTGACACTCACATAGGTTAATGTGTTTAAACGGAAGCTTCCATTCTCAACCAGCGTGCTTAGCTATCCCGCACTGATTAGCCCCACACAGGGCGAAATCACTGGTCTGCGGGTGCTGTGTCACGCTGATTGAAAATTCAAGTTTTTATATTTTTACTTATTAAGTTAGGTTATTAAAAATCTTTTAGCGAGAAGCCTTAGAATTGTTCATTTTATTTTCTTCGATGACACTTGGGCCGAGTCAATTTTAAAATTCGTACCATTTAGGAGGAATCTTCTTCTTTATTTTATTCAATTTACTTGTTATGTATTATTATTCTTATTTTGTTTATGGCTGAGACTTCGGGATGCGGAAATTCCTTTTGCCATTTATTTTAGTCATTTCGTAATCCCTACTAGAATTTTGCCGAATATAGAGGAGTTCTATTGACAATAGGGATTTTTAACATGCCACATTAACTGGGGCCTACGATTCCACTTCCTTATCTGAGAAGAGGGCGTGCTTGTTAAATTTTGCCACGCAAAAAAAATTTACCAACGATCGGGTTTGAACCCGCGTCTCTAGGATGTAGCAGTAAACATACTAACCATTCAGCAAGCCAGGTCATCAAACTCACTTGCTACTATTGTGTTCTTTTATTTATTGTTCCTTTAAATTTCTTAAATCCTTTCTTTTCAGATTTATCGTTTTGGGTTTGCTGCATTCGGGGAGATCGCCCATCTCTCTAAAATCGTTCTATTCCCATCTTGTAGTTAAAGCATCTTCTCCATATCTGTTTCTTCCATTAATAAATGTAGCACTTTGAATCCGTTTGTTTAGTGTAAATAATATATTAAGTATCCCCGCTCTCGTTGTTTGCCCGTCAAATTTCATACATTCCTATCTCGCTGCGGCTTTAGTTTTCAGTTTTCAAAACAACAATAGCCGGTCTTGATTGGTGTGTGGTTATTATATTTGCCTCTACACCCAAGGACCCGGGGTTCAAACTTGGCCCAAGTCGACAAATTTTTCAACGGAGAAAAATTTAAAGACTAAAGCGCATTCAAAATCCCTACTAGGAATGGAACTTGTCTAGATTCAACAAAACACTAGTAGTCATGACGAAATGACCGTAAAAGTTGAAGCCAAAAGGCCCAACGAAATTTCCGCAGCCCGATGTCTTAGCTACAAAACAACATACAAAAAACGTACAGCATTTGCTTTTTGCCTAACTTACCCCCATACTGTTGTTTCTTCAAGCATTTCCTCACCAAAAATCTTTGGATTATCCTTTCTTCTTTTTTGAAATATTATCCCTAACTCCTCTTCCCACAGATATCTATTTTTAGTACTCGACTTTCCCCTAAATCACGCTTCTTCTTCTAGTGCTATACTTAATAAATTAGAGTTTTTTAACCTTTATTTTTGCAGAAAAATTCTCTCTCGATGGTTGTCTGATAAACAACCTGCACAGATGAGAGGAATTTTTAAATACTAAGCCAGTTCTTTATACATTTTACTCTTAATAAAATAAAACAGAAGTCCCAAAAGTTTTATATTCCTAGACTTTTAAAATATTTCCCAATACTCAGGTACAAATATTTTAGAACTTCTGACGTCATTATCTTGGAAATGGGCGTTGATAATCATCCACAAAATTGCATGAAAGTTGTGTCAACGTTGAATAACTCACACTCAACATAAATTTCATTACCACAATTTTGGTTTCAAATTTTTAACAATGACCTCTTTCATTCACATTACTGATTATTGGAGTAAAGGGTTTTTTGTGAACTTGAAAGTTCATATTTCAAAATTAGCTGTCTTGGTGCATATAAAAGCTTTACATGTTATCAAGTTGAATTGTACAAATTTTGGATTTTTCTGCCAAACTCTTTTTGAGATTTTGTTCATTGCTTTTAAAACTACTATAATTTGCGAGGCTTTATAAATAAATTACTTTTGAATCAAATTTCACGAACGTTAGAGAAATGAAAATATTTTAACCGTTTTTCTTAATTTTTATGCAATAAAAATCGTTATATTTCTTTCTCTGAAGCAGGAAATGATTGTTTCCTTTTTTCATGCGTACAATTAAATAATTAAATATTAATTGTTTCATTACTTTGTTCAAATTATATCTTGTTATATTGCTATTGTTATGATTAGAGAGAGATACGCAAACTGAACTCCAGATTATTACTAGTGCTGAGCAACAACAGCCTGTATGTAATAAATTGGCGAAAGTAAAGTATAAAATGTACTCCGTAATGATAAATATACGTTTGAGATGTCACATGTTGAAAGGAATCTACAACGGAGGAGGACTATCACGTTTGCTAATGGAGTCGGGTGTGGGTGAAAGCGATAATGACGTTCGCACACCCTGTATATACGTCGTAACCTTGAATAATGCAGCCATCGGTAGTTTCTAAAGCTGTACATAACGTCTTAGCTGAATCAGAGTAATTAAGTATCGGTAGCAGGTGACAGCTTGATATTTTCAATAAAAATTAACGTGACAGACCAAGTTGGAGTCAACTGATGACAAGAAATTGTTTGAGCCTCCCTGGTATATATGTAATTAGGCAATAAGCGTGCTTGGAGATTGCTTATAAAACTTTGAAAAGCATCTACTATCGTCGGTAAATTAACTCAAAAGAAATCTGCGTGTTGAATAAAAAAACTAAGTAAATAAATATCACAATAAACGTAATATACTTATATCGAAAACAAACGCGTGTCTTTAAAATCAAAAATTGTGCAAATAAACAATTATAAAAATGTAAGAATAACTTGAAGCTTTCTTCAAACGTACAATAATTTTCTGAAAATTTGTAGAAACAAAAATCTATTCCTGCACCGTGATGTAGTACAAACAATACAGAGGATATCCTCGTGTGTTTTTAAATGTAAAACAAATATAATGATTTACTTAATTAATATTATACAACACTGGAATTATCCTGGGTGACACACAAAACATCTGATACAACAAAGCAAGTTAAATAATAGCAAATATATTTGTTCACATGTTAATAATTCACATACATATTTTATAAACAAGGAATCACTCACAAGTGGTAGCATTTATGTAACACTAGTCACATTTATAAAATTAACTAAAATTACGAATGGTTACTGTTTATTTCATTAATTAGTTGAATTTAGATAAAAATTGGGCAGTCACGTTGTTCGAATATATGTGAAGCAAGTAACGGAACTACGTTAGCGGTTAATAAAGCGCCTACCAATCCGGGCTCTGTAAGTCTAAAAATAAGGTTCAGTATATAAAATTTTGTTAAATATGATAGAACTGAGATCCAATGTATCTTAGGCGGACGGATAGATAAACCAAAAAATAATTTGACTCTGCAGGCTTTCCGGTAATTTTCGCCCTAAATCGACTAACTAGCATTTTCAATGTAGAAGCCACCATTGGCGAATTCGACCGCAGTAACTCAATCTGTTGCCTCTAAGACGTCCGAGATTTTGGAAATTATAGAAAACACTCGTTGACTATTATTTTAATATCGCCTGTTTATTGGAATTTTAGCTCAGCGTGAGCTTGTATCGCTTTCCGCGAAAGCTTACAAGGGCTTGGATATTTCTCTTTATTTCCTTTCTATACACTTTTACGATTATATAAATTTCGACGCCTAAATAGCTTTAACCCTGTATGCAAAAAGAATTATTTGTCAGATTTTGGTAGCGTTCCGCTAATAAAGGATAAAATCTTTTTTCCTTAAGTTGCCGTTGTGGATTTGTTTCTTAGAAACGGGGTTGTTGTTCACAAAAACGGAAAAAGAAAATTTTTAGAGAGAAAAAGTAAATAAATTGGTTGGTTTTTGGAATCGGATAAAAACAACACAATAGACGGGTTTCTTTCACGTCCGTGTCGATTCAGAATCTAATCGTTCCAGAAGCGTGACAGAGAAACGTAATTTCCGAAGGTCTGGTAGGATTCAGTGACATTTCAAAAGGGGGTACCTTAGTTTGGGTTGTTGAATTACCCAAAATGATCCGTTATGATGGCTTATGGGTTCCCGCGCCTGCAAGAACTTCACACGTCCAACAAAACTGCTACGGCGTGAAACGCACTTATTAATTCCCAGAGATATACCATTCCATCTCTTAGGTCGGGTCTTCCAATATTTGACACTATGTTGAGTCCCTAAACATACTGAACGTTTTTTTCTTTTAATACAGAGCTAACACACGACCGAATTTATTGCCCTAACGACTCGATAAATGCGTACCCGAACCCTACCAGATGTTCGGAAATTACGTTTCTCTGTCACACTTCTGGAACGATTAGATTATGAATCGACACGGAGGTGAAAGAAGCACGTCTATCGTGTTGTTTTTATCCGATTCCAAAAACCAACCAATTTATTTACTTTTTCTCTCTAAAAATTTTCTTTTTCCGGTTTTGTCAACAACAACCCCGTTTCTAAGAAACAAAGATTTTGTCCTTTATTAGCGGAACGCCACTAAAATCTGACATCACCCTGGGCAAAAGAAATTTTCACCGAAAATTTCTCAAAATACCAAACAAACAACCAAACAAACCATTTCGAAAAACCAGATTTGTAATTAAAATTACAAAAACGAGACGATTCCGTTGGTAGCTTAAAAATTCTCAAAAGAGAACTACAAACGATACCGAAATTAACAAAAAAACAAAAACAGAATTTTGACTATGAGATGTCAAACCTCGAGTTCTCCCGGGCGAAGAACGAAGGAAAAAGTGAGGATAACGGGAGTAACGATTGGATCGTAAATCTGCACACGCGAAATCTACACCAAATACCACTGCTGGCTGGAGAGAAGACGAAAAGAGAGCCCCAAGAAAACTCAAGGAACTAACAAAACTTAGCCAAAATCAGAAACACAAAGCATCACGAAAAAGCACACTGCCCACACAGTGTCCCACAACACGGACGGTCGTGAACCAAATATGCAACCAAGTCTAAGGCCAAGATGAAAGATGGTGCATTAAAGTGGTAAGTTAGTCGCCTTTTACAACACGCAGCCCAACCTGCGGATGTGGTATTTTTGCACCGCCACAGCACAAACATCCTCGCCTCAGAGCGTAAAATAGAAGAAAACTCAAATTGAAACATGGAATTATTCAAAGAAGAACCAAGCACATGCCATAAAATCCTAAATAATTAGTTTAGAGTTCAAAAACAAAGTTTACCCGAAAAGTTTAACTGGCACTCTTATCAGAACGAGGAAAGGCAGTTCAACTCACTGGCAATCAAGAACGAGTTACTATCCGAAATAAATTCGCGACCGAACACAAGACCAAGCACTCGATAACTTCACTGTGAAAGGAAATGGTAAAGAATATAAAAATGAGTAAGTAATGTGAATAAACAATGTCCCAACAGAGAAGATGGAACGGAAAAAGGAAATTTTTAGAGAGAAAAAGTAAATAAATTGGTTAGTTTTTGGAATCGGATAAAAAACAACACGATAAACGCGTTTCTTTCACGTCCGTGTCGATTCAGAATCTAATCGTTCCAGAAGTGT
The DNA here is from genome assembly GCA_024586415.1 of Phrixothrix hirtus. Lineage (NCBI taxonomy): Eukaryota > Metazoa > Arthropoda > Insecta > Coleoptera > Phengodidae > Phrixothrix > Phrixothrix hirtus. The sequence continues at coordinate 6,579 of JAHWXV010013745.1, read as the reverse complement.
GACAGAGAAACCTAATTTCCGAACCTCTGGTATGGTTAGGTGACATTTCAAATTTCCCCGAAATATGATACAATAAAACGTAATTTTAAAATTTATGTATGTTCGCTGACTATTAAAATAAATCAAGATCATAAAGGCAATTATGAATTTGTTTTAATATGATATACGGAAACACTTAATGTAATTCCATAACGGATTTACAATAATCAATTTGTTTAATGCTTGGAATTTTAAGTGTAAAAAATTAATATAATTAAATAGCAAGTCACTCGTGTTGTCCACAATTTTATTCAGTTTTTATATTTATTACCGGAAGCGAGAGGGTTCATAATATAGAAACCCTAGAAATAGACAAATAGCTAAAAAAACTACCTCGGGTAATAGATTTAAAAATTAAATAAAATTGTGGACAATGCAAGTGACTTGCTATTTATTTATTGATCAGGATGTTCCATTAAGTGCTCAATACATCATCAATTGATAGAAATTGTAATTTACTTTCAAAATTGCATATAATTCAGATTGATTGCATAGAATTTAACATTAACACCCGCGAGTGGCGAAACATTCGATAGAGTTAAATAGTAAAATGCATGCTAAAAATAATTCCATAAATAGGGTTGTTATGCGGAATGTTGTTATTGTATATACGTGCGTAGAAATCTATTATATCATGCGAATACCAGTTTTTAAAATATAAGCTTCCAAAGTGAGATAAAGAAAATTCTTTCAAATCCACCGATACAAGCAGAATATATGAAATGTTTGGATATTAATTATAGATAAATATTTAATCAAACTGTTAATTGACCTAGGACAGGATATCCATAATTAGTCATATTTCTCCAATGCGATTAATGTATGCACATTCTTTCTTAAAAGCGCTACAATTCCTTTTCTCTTAATTGAAATAAATACAGAGAAACGCGATGTATGTATTTTGCATTGGAATGCATACATTGCTTTAAAGTAATGTGTACTCTATGCACGTGAATTAAGTAGAATTGACATTTTTAACTCTACACCTTCACGTATTGATGCGTTTCGTGATTAGATTTAAATTTTAATTGGACAGAGACGGATGCTTTAAAGATTAGCTCTGAAGTATTTAAATAAATATACCCAAATTGTTAACTTATTTGCCACTGAATTCTTGATCAGTAAATTTTAATTAAAAGGTATCTAAGTAACGTTTATCAAAAAAATTTTAGAACAGGAAGCGGTATCAATTACACTTATTAAGTTAAAAAGCATAAAACTTTAGTAATAGAAAATTGCAGGAAGCAATTAAAAGCAATTTCAGCCTTCTACTTTAGTGTATGATATACAGTTGCTACTATATATACGAATTTAAGTGAAGGAACAAAAATGTTTGCTTTTCCGCATATTTTGCATATATTTCTTAGACTGTTATGATTTCAAACTATTCAAATCAAACAGAAGCTATTAAATATTTTTAATTCACAGACAGCGGAATAAATTGATAGGGTTCAAGTTCAATTCCGTTGCATTCCGGCACCGCTGCATCGGTCAAGAACATCGTTACTGAAATTGAAATTTAGTCTTTCAGATACTTCAGCAAATATTAATTTGAGATAATGAGATAAAAGCTATACTTCGTTTCTGTTAAAAGATGTGATAGCTACTTTCAAGGACAATTCAGATTTGGAGGTTTTCCAAATTTGGCTCTTACATCCCGTGTTAATTAAAAATATTGTTTAGAATTGTCAACTTTATGTTAATATTAACTTATATTCATATTTAATTCTTAATTTAGCGGTTCTGAATATTTTTACTGTTCTAGCCTGGGGGTTTATATTGATTTTTCATCACAAAGATGTTTTGAGAATTTGAGAATTTCATTACGATACAAGATCGTCTGTGTGTTCTAAATATCGTTACACTAACCTGTTATTTAATATATCATGCAAAAGTGCCTGAACTAGTGGCTCTAAATGTTACCCCTTTACGCGATGCACATTAGTTACCAATTTTATTATCTAAAAAATAAATTTAGAAATGAAATTTTGTTTATCATTAATTTTAATTAAATCTTGTGATTGGTTTTGTATATGGAAGTAAAGTTCGTCTATAAAGAAGTTACAAATAAATTTAATTAAAGATTTTAGATATACCTATAAATGAATGTGAGTGTCTAATTTCTATATTTTCTTATCTAATTTATTGTTTCTGTGTATCTAATTATGAATTACATCTGTAGTTCTTTTATATTTCCGCACTTTATCGTATAAATTTAAACAAAAATTCAATTCAAAATTAAAAATGGACATATCTACCAACTAAAAAAGGGTCATTTTAAAAATATTCACCTAAGTATAAAAGAAGCGACGCTATGAAATTTTCTTCATTTGTTTTTAATATATTCCGCGCCTACTCTAAGTCAACGCATCTTTTCACTTTGCAAAAAGCATTTTTAACCTATTAGAAAAAATCTGGCGTGAGACAACACACGATTTTCTCTTACGCACATAGATATGCAAATAGTCTCCACAAAGGAGTAGATTATTGTCTACATTTATTTTGGAAACGATAATTATAACGGTCATCCATCCAAGTTACTGGACAGGCTAAAGGCTGCTTAACTCTGGAAATTTTATCTAATAACTTGCTTCAACGCATTTTTTCAGAAAAACTGTTAAGTTCACGTAAAGGGGCATTAAATATATAATAACCGTAGCACATTAAAAATAAAAGTTATAGCTGTTTTCGAGAAAATCACAAAAAAGTGACACTTCCGGTTATTCAATTTTATCTAAAGTCTCGACGTCTCATGTGCAGAAAATATAAAACTTAAATATACATTTTCGTTCATATATCATAGATAGTTTTTGAGATGTGTTGTTCACAATTAACACGCTAAGTACTTCTGGTTACTCGATTTTTCGAAAATTTATTAGAGATACAGGTTGATTCATATGAAACACAATGAAGTAGCTAAGAAATGTACAATGTTTTAAAAAAATCGTTAGAGCCGATGTCAAACAATCGCGAGCAACGAAAATACGGAAAATATCTAAAAATGGCTGAAATAAAGTGGAACTTCCGGTTATCCGATATTAACCAAATTCTTTATTTGGAATATCAATGTAGTTATGGTCCCAAATATAAATTTCCATTCAGCTAGGACTTTTAGTTTCGTAGTTATTTTATTTTGAGTTAACGGTGAAGGTAATTCTGGTTACTCAATTTAAGGAAAGTTTCTGAGAAACAGCTTAAACTGTATGAAAGGCCTTTAAATATCAAAGAAATTTGATAAGTTTTAAAAAATCGTTAAAGCCGATTTGGAGAAAATCGCGAAAAACCAAAAAATGATAATAGTAAAGTGGCACTTCCGGTTATTCAATTTTAGTAAAATTGTTGAGGTCGCGGGCGGGGTGGATACAAACTCAAATTTAAATTTTGTTTATCTACGCTTTTCGTTTTCGAGATATTTTGTTCACACACACGCGCACGCGCACGCGCACGCCCGCACGCACGCACGCACCCACGCATACAAGCACACACGCACGCACGCACACACCCACGCACACACGCGGGCATGCACACGCACGCACGCACACGCACGCACGCATACGCACGCGCACGCTCACGCGCACACTCACACGCACGCGCAAGGGCACGCGTACGCGCACGGGCACGCGCAAGCAGACACTCACAAGCACACGCGTACGCGCACACGCACACGCACACGCACAAGCACAGGTGCACGCACACGCGCCCGCACACGCACACGCACACACACACATCTATATACACCCACACACCCACGCACACACCCACGCACGCACACACGCACCCACGCAAGCATGCATGCACGCAATTTTGTTTATCTACGCTTTTCGTTTTCGAGATATTTTGTTCACACACACACACACACACACACACACACACACACACCTAGATACACACACACGCTCGCCCACGCCCACGCACGCGGGCACGCGGGCACGCGGATACGCGGACACGCAGACACACACGCGCGCACGCGCACACTCACATGCAGACGCAGACACACACTCAGACGCACATGCCGACACAGGCCCAGACACAGACACACACACCCACAGATAGACAAATTTTTAAGAACATGATTTTCGGAGTCATTAGACCCGAAAACGTGTATTTCCACTAAAATTTCAACATCGAAAATTATGGACGAAAACAATACTTTCTCTATACTATATTTAATATAGGTAAGAGAAAGTAAAAATTATATTTGTTACTCTGCTAGGTATATGAAAATTGCAGGCATTGTAACGATCGCATTAAGTAGACCCTTTTTCAAAATGATTTTAATAATTTTTAAAGAAAATTAGGGATAATATATAATACTAAATAAATATATTATACGGTTGAAATTAAGATTGCTCAAATAAAGCTACGCATATAACTACGGAAAAAATTGTAGATATAAAATTTTTATATTCATGAAATATTTAAAAAATTTATAGAATTTAATTCACAAATATAAATGATTTAAATAAACTGTAAACTGTTCTAGAAAACTTGAGCGTTATACACTAAAAAGACGATGAATTTATTCAAAAAACAGTTCTTAGTTGGATTGCCACACGACACCTTGGCTTTCCCTTATTTCTTATAACCGATAGTGGATAATACTTTCGCCAACACATCAATTTTCTTGTGTGGCCTAACTTACGTGATTCACGGAAAAATGCGAGGACAATTTAATTCATTTATAAACTTCGAGAGTCAAAAAATCGCATATTAAACTTTAAAACTACATAAATAGATAATTCTTACAAGAGTAGGATTGCATTTGGTCCTAGTCTAATTAAAAATACCTATTTAAGTATACAACAAACGTCAAACAAATACCACAGGAGAATTAAAATTACACGCAAACAAAATAAAAAAGATCTTGCATTTTGGATAGCGTTATTTAATTATATTGGTTATAATTTATATCGACCTTTATTCTATCAAATAATGATTTATTTCTTGAGGTTATAGGTTAAAAGTTAATATAATAATTAGATTAAAATAATTTTATTAATGCATTAACAATTTGTATTAATTCTACTTACTTTCAATATCAAGATTATTTTTATTCACAAACTTATGGAACTGCTATGGGTTCTCCTTTATCTCCGATTGTTTCAGATTTAGTTATGGAAGATTTAAAAAATAACAAAATTAATTCTTTAGATTATAAACCATAATTTTTTATGCGCTATGTTGATGATTGCATTGCTTGTATTCCTTATAATAAAATAGAATACACTCTAAATAAATTAAATAGTTATGATAGATTGCAGTTTACTTATGAAATAGAAAAAAATAAATTAATTAATTTCTTAGATATAACCCTAATTCATTATAACAATAGAATTATCACAAATTGGTATAATAAAAGCATCTAGAGTCAAATATATTTAAATTTTAATTCTAATACTTGTATTAAATACAAAATTAGTGTAATAAATAGTCTTATAGATAGATCAATCACATTTTCACATCAATTGTTTCGACCAAATAACATTCAAATCATTAAAGAAACTTTATTACTTAATAACTTTCCATTAACTTTTATTAATAAATATATTAAAAAAAGAATTCATTATTTATATCATAAGCACAAATTTAAAAACAATATTAATAAACAAAATATTACATATCTTTATTTACCATAAATACCAAACCTAATAACTAAATTTACTATTATTTTTAAAAAAATTAATATTCAAATTACTTTTAAAGGCTTTAATACTATTAAACATTTATTCAGTAAATTAAAAGCTATTGATCCCATTTTAGATAAATCAAATTTAATTTATAAAATAAATTGTAAAGATTGTGAATCTGTATATATAGGACAGACTATACAATTATTAAAGAATAGAATTAATCAACATCGTAGTGATATAAAAAATCATAAAAATACAACTGTATTAACTAAACATTCACTTAATAATTTTCATAATTTTGATTTTAATAATCCAAATATACTTCATTATGAAGCTAATTATTATAAAAGAGTTATTTTAGAAATATTATATATTTATGTACATAAAAATAGTATTAATTTTATTACAGACCCTCAATTCTTAAGTAATAAATATTTTTCTATACTTGATACCTTATTTTCTACATAATAATCTTTATTCTCTTTATAAAAAAAATAGTTTTTTATATACTACAACTTTATATTAAAAATTTTTCACCACCATGTACATTATTATAACCTAAAAAAATTTTAGTTGGCATTTGTTATACGACAATGTCATTTATTAATTATTTTTGTTTCACTTTGTATATTATAACCCAAAAAACTTTAAATACTATTTAATTTGCAGTATCATTTGTTTTATTTCGAAAAATATTGATTTATATTTGTAAAATTTGTATACCAATTGTTTATATTAATTTTTGACATTTATAAAAACTATATATGTATATATATATACAGTGTAGTCCGGATATAGTGAACTTTGAATATGCACTAAGATTGGTTCACTATATCCGAGGTTCACTATAAAGGAAAATAAAATTTCTCATGTTGATTAAGGTATGTATTTTATACGGTTGCATTACTAT
>JAHWXV010013723.1:0-13933 GCA_024586415.1 Phrixothrix hirtus | reverse complement strand
ATAATATATAAGCGGGATAAAAACATGTTAGAGAGTGAGTTATTTCATTGAATGTTAAATACATAAATAGAAAAATAGAATAATAAATGTTTTCGTATTTATTTGGGAGTTCACGTGATCATGTGCACTTATTAAGGAACCGCCGCTGCCCTTTACGTAAACTTAACAGTTTTTCTGAAAAAATGCATTGAAGCAAGTTATCGGAGAAAATTTCCGGAGTTAAGCAGACTTTCGCTTGTCCAGTAACTTGGATGGGTGATCGTTACAATTATCGTTTCCAAAATAAACATACACAATTATCTAATCATTTGTGGACGCTATTGGCATATCTATGTGCGTAAGAGAAATTCGTGCGTTGTCTCACACCAGATTTTTTTGTTATAGAATTATCCAATGAATTTCGATTTAACATGTCAGAACTACTCCGAATTGTGTTTACAAGTTCCATGTATACTTTGCGTTACGAAGTCATGATGTTAGAGGATTTGTACAAGGTCCGATAGGGGCACTTAATTAAAAGTTTACATGCATGACATCTTAAAGTTTATAGGCTGCCTTTAGGTTTCTTCGTATCTCTGACGTCTTGCGCACATCTGCTCAGTATATCATCAGGAATGTTGATGACTGCACGATGGATATTTGCTTTGCGTTTCAATATTTTTGTGATAGATCTTGATACAACAAACTCTTCAGTTATCCCTACATACCGATATATCGGGAAATATTGCAGGTCAAATGATGTTGGATATGGGAACGTAAGGGAAAAGTTGTTAGTATGAGCAGTTGCTACATTTTGTTGAAATCATAGGAAAACCGGGCCAATTGATTTCTTAAAATTATTTCAACAATGTGAATTTCCCCTCATTATTTACAAAAGAAGAAGATGAGATGACACTAAACACCGGGCAATGTTTTCTCGTATAATTAATTCGGATTTTCAGGGGACTATATTGAAAATTTTGTTTGTATAAAACCACTTAGCTGGAAATGAGCTTCTTTAGACATCCCTGTCTATTCACAAAGAGCCTCTGGTTGAGTTGATTGCTTGAACCACCTAAATTTTGTCGGGATTACATCTAGGTCACTCCTTTCGGAAATATTTATCGCAATGGCATGCCACACCGCCGACTGCATCGGACTCTTGTTAAGAGTAGCTCTTAACATGGGCGTACAGGCGACTCATCTTCCACTTGGAGAAGTTCTTTTTAAAGGCGTTTCCTCAAAATTATCGTCTCAACCTCAATGAAATTTAACGAAATTTTTGCAAAAGGTTTTAACTACAAATACGCGATGACACACAGTGGGTAACAAAATGGATGTGCCGTTCTTCCCACCACCGTTGTATTAGAAAAAGATACCTTAAAAGTCGCCCCCTAGAAAGAATTAGCTTTGTAATTCAAAATATTTTATTTATAATGCAAAGATCCTAGACATCTTTGTTTTCTTTGCACGTAGACAGCTATGTCTGTCACATCTTATGCTATGTGTGACAAACTTTTACGAAACTATTTTTATTCCGTTTTGGAATTTTAAGTAGATTTAATCAATGACTGGTAGACGATAAAAAGCATAGATTATTTAAACGAATTTTCTTAAACTATTTTTATTTAATTTGCCGAATTGTATTTTAGTTAAATTTATTAATATATAGTTTTTTTTGTTTTACAACGTAAATTCCACTTATATGGGGTACGGGTTTGTTTCAAAGCATTGCTAATTGTATCTAATAAGTTTCAAACTTGTCAGTGTAAAATAATTTTATTTCTATACTAGTAAATTTTGCACGTCGCTATCAGATCAATATTAACATATTTTCGTTTGTTTAATTATTTAAACTACGTGCTACATGGTTATTTACTGGATACCTCACCGTTGTAAAAGTTTGAATGCTTACCTATTTTACTGTTCTATAAATCGTTATCTTGTGGGTGCTTAATTATTTTTTTACTATTTTAATGTGCATCAACATTGTTGTGTTTCGTTTCAGAATTCAAAGTTTCGTAGCTATATATTATATAATAAGACATCCGTTTGTAGTTTTCAAACTAGTAATATTTTTGGTAATTTGAAAATTAAATAATGTTTGTCAAATATCTAAAGATATTAGTTAACAAATTAGGAGACAATAAATGGAAGAGCCACAGAATAAGAAAGTGTCATTTCCTAAAATTAGAAAATTGATCCATTTGCGCAATCATTTCCTGACAATACCTCTATTCGAATATATTCCTGTGCCAGGCACCGATCTTAGATTTATTATTAAAGTTCAGAAACCCCTGCAGGAACGTGCACGTTATTTGGAAGCTGTAATAAAATATGGCATTTAACATATCTATTATATATTTTAAGCTTAATTATATGGTAACCTAAAATAAAATACATTTTTGTTGTAGCGCTGACCTCGTTCTATGCTTGACTGCAGCCATCATTGTCATAAGTTAAATACATAATAAACAATGTACTAATTATTGTGGTTAACTACAACTGCGTCGCTATTTTATTATCTAGAGCATTTTGTCATCATGTCTGCTGTTAGAATTAATAATACATGCACACTTTTAATTATTCCGTAACGATTGGAATTATTTATTCAATTGTTAGGGCATTTGCGGTAACCTCTTAAACCAGTTAAACAACCGTTAAAGGTTTATTTTTCTTTATTATGGAAGTCTAAAATGTAGCTTTTTATTTTGTCATAAACATATTTCAACAGTAAGTTCTAAGATTCAAAGTTTGCTTTTGTTCAAAGGGGTAAACTCTATTTTCTTGTATAAGAAACCGCCACATGTGTAACAAAATTCGAGAGTTATTTAATTATTTATTTATATTCGCTAATTTATTCAATTCACAGCTAACTAAGGTATACATTTGTCTTCATAAGCACAATCTATCTGTTACTTTCTTTACACACCAATATTAATTATAGAACTAACTAATCTAAGCAGTGATTTATCTATTTATATGTGAACTATAAATTCTAGAATATATACGAAAAGTTGAGAAATGACGATTCATTCAAATTGGTAATCTGATATAGGGCATGACTCGTCACGAAAATATACTGGGCGACTCTTAACGAATGTCATTCCTAATTTTTGTTACACTGTCCTGTCCTTAAGGATGTTGTGTCTCGTAACAGCGATCTCGATCTGGGCAGTTGAGGTGTCTCTACTTCGACCTATATTGAAATCTGCATTTAAAGCTATTATTGCAACCCGTTCTTTATAAAACTGTTTTCGCCATTGACAGGACGTCTCTTCGATTCCAACTACAGATTGGGATTTCGACGCCAATGTTTTAAAGCACTGCTTCCATCGCCATCAAGATTGGTTCAATGCACAGGCGATCTTTGGCACAACTGACTTTTGGCACCATTACTTACAGTTCACCTAATAAAATCGTCCTCGAACCGTTTCCAATGCCTTCTTTACAACCATATACCATCCCGAAGGTCTATCAAGCAGTTGTTGCAAAATCTCTGTCAATCTATTTTTTGGAATTATCAACAACATCCGTTTCTCGGTTCCATCCTCATTCTCCAGGGTTCTCTTAAGAAGAGCATCCTGGGTTTGCAAGGAATCCCACTGAGCCTAGTATGCTGTAACGATGCTGCTAAATGGGGCCACTCTTTCCCATACAGGTCTTCGATAACCGTTCTTCCATTTCAGAAATAATTTCAAATCTGGATTGCTTTCTTGATCTTGCCTCATATTTTAGGTTCCCAACGATTGTTATTAATAGATGTATGTTTCAATCGTTTTTCAATTTTTAATTCCAACCAAGAGCGGTTTTCCAGCTAAGATTTTCTCGACAAAGCATCAGTATTATAATGGCTCCTTCAGGCACAATGTTCCAGCTTGAATGCGCATTATTGCAGCCGTTCAATCCATCTGTGATTTTGGCTTTTGGATTCTATGCAGTCCCCAGTAGGAAGTTCCGCCTATAAAGATATTTGTAAGTGTTCAATTGATTTTATCATCCTCAAGGGTAACATGGAAACTTTGAAATAGTCAAGTAGTCTTTCCTATCCATTCTGAACATGCGACAGTAAAGCGCTGATTGATATCAGCTTGACTTGCATCTGTATCCATGACAAATCGGCGTTCTATTTTAAAGTCATTGAGAACAGATGCGACTCTTAAAACCCGATTAAGCATTTCGAAATGCTCTTGACAGTTATTGTTCCATAAAAAGGATTGATTTTCTTCAGTAAGCTTTGTTAGAGCTTTTGCGATATCGGCAAGTCCAGGTACGAATCGATGATAGTAAGTACATAACACCAAAAAGCGTCGTTATTCGTGTTTAACTTTGGGTTGCAGTCATTTATGTACTGCCCGACTTTTCTCTGAGTCAGCTGCTACACCTTTCTCGGAAACTACGTGACGCAAGTGCTCGACTTTTTTCTAGAACATGTTGCACGTTTTGGACTATGTTGCAGATGAGCGCTGCGCAATCTTTGGAACACCTTCTCAAGATTCGTTTGTATTTGTCGAAGGACACCGAGTATTACCACATTAGCCAAGTAAAGCAGGCACATTTGCGAAGAGAAGCCTCTCGGGAAAAGTGAATTTAACGTGTCAGAGGTCCTGGGTAGTAGATAGCTATCCTTCTTGGTTACATTTGTTCAAGTGGCGATAATCTACACAGAATCGTGTACTGACATCTTTTTAACAAGCACATTTTGTGACACCTCTTAAAATTGGATTGTTCAAATATGCATTGCTTGGCCAGGTCTTAAATGATTTTCTCGGCTTTCTCTCGTTTCGATAAAAGTAGGCTTTTCGGCTGGGCATGCGTCTCTGGTATTTATGTTATGTATCACCCCTCCTCAGTGATGCCGTCAGCAGGTCTTTTTCTTTTGCTCTTGGAATAACTTGTTACCCGAAGGCTTGAGTGCGTCACGTAGTTGAAATAAATACTTCACAGACAGTATTCCCACTGGTCTTTATACAACCTACCACAGATGATACTGGCATGCGCAACCCTTCTTTAATGACATCTGGAAATCACTGACGTTCTGCAGTCTCATGGGTGTCATTTCCTTGTCCTCAACCAGTACTCTTCCTACTAGAACTCTGGGGCCAAAATATTTCCATAAATAGCTTCCTACGCATCCTGCCAGGAGGTCTGCATCCGGTCGGCCCGTAACTACTATTTCACTTCTTGCCGGTGATGTCGCTTCTTCCGCAAGGAATCTTTTTACCTTCCACTCGTAGGCTGCCGTTCTTTAAATCTAATGTGAATCCCAATTTGGATATTATATCCATGCCTAATATTATGTTGTCGTCAATACCGGACTAACGCTCGGTGCATACAGCTTCTACAACGATTTTCAGTGGTTTCACGACGAATGGTTGCCTGAATTCCTGTAGTTGTTTATAATTGCAGCTGTGACGCTAAAACGTTTCTACCCTCGACCACGTTTGCATTTATTAGTGTTTCGCTGCTCCAGTATCCAAAAACATTTGGCAACTTTTCCCTGCGATGGTTCGATCGGTTTATGCCATATTAACGCCATATGGATGATAACTTCCAGGGAATGATTAGCAGAAATCAACGTTTATCACTTCACATTGATCCTCTTCGGTTTTGCTGATATTCGAGTCTGTGCAATTTCTCTAAACGTATCCCCATTTTCTACATTTCGAACATCGTAGTTTTCGCTCAGTTGGTATTTGTGTCTTCAGTATGCGTAAAAGTGTCTCTTTCGGGCTCTCAACGCCATCCGGGATTTTTCTCAGCCGTACTCGTGCATATCCCTTTGATGATTGTTTGGCCGCTTCAAATTCTAATGCATGGGTCAATGCACTAGCAAAATCCTTCAGGCGCGCTAATCTTAGGGCCTTCTGTGTTTCTGAATTTCGAAGACCATCAACAAACATTTGTATCCCAAGTTATTCGATGAAACTCTCTAGAGCTGTCGGATGTGCTAATTTGGCTTCGAATTTCTGAAGGTTTTCTCAAACCTTTTGACTTCTATTCCCTAATTGAGCACAGTAAACTTGTTGTAGGTTCTTGTATCCATAACGCATTTCCAATCTTGTAACCAGATTGTCACATTTATTTTATAGGCTGTCTGGCAAGTTTGCAAAATACCTAAGGTGTTCCCACGTAAAGCCATTATTAACGCGATTGCCTTCCATAGTCCACCTGTTAGATTTGGCGGTTGTCATAAATTGTTTACAATCGTTGGTAGAAGGCGTTTTATCATCATATGTAAGCGATTTTAGATGTTCTCTGGAGTTTGAGATGCCGTACCGTCTTCTATGATAGATAAACATTTTGTCTTGTTCGGCATAATTGAGGATATTTCATACTTTAAAACGCTGACTTCTTAGAAAGATTAACTTTTGGTGTAGGTTATCATATTTCTTGGTTATCTTAATGACTTTTATCGCGATGCCTTCGATTTCTTAAAGATTATTTTTGATTTCTAATAGTCATTTATTTTGATTTGATTTAATGTCTTCTTATAATCTTGTATTTTGATTTCAATTAATTGATAACATGTCTTCTTGTAATTTATTTGTAATTTCTTCTTGTAATTTATTTTGACTGGATTTATTTTCTTTTTGCAATCATTTTGACTCGGTTTAACTGACAGCATTTCTCTTTGTAATTTGTTTGTTATTTATTGTTGTAATTTATTTTAATTTCATTTCATTTTTTCCTGTTTTGAATCCATTTTACTCTGAATTTCTGCAGAATATCTAGCAAAGATTCCATATATATTCATAGCTCTTGTGACTGGCGTATATGAAATACTTAACACTAACCTAATTTTATTTAGTTAATTTAATTTATTTATTTGTTGCGAGTTTACGGCCAAATTATTAAAATCGCACTCTGATACCAGTTGTAACTCGCAAGTTATTTAATTTACACAGTTCACAACTAACTATTATTCAACATGCAGGTATACATTTATTTATTTATAAGCACAATCTATCTGTTAATGTCTTTACACACCCGTATTAATTACAGAACTAATTAACTAAGCAGTGATTTATCTATTTATATGTGAACCATAAATTGTAGAATGTACAGGAAAAGTTGAGAAAGGATAATTCATTCCAGTTGGTAATCTGGTATAAAGTATAACTCATCACATTGTGACTCAAATGTCATTGTAATTGTTGTTACAATACTCATAATTTTCATCGTTAAAACTATATTGTTGTGAAAAGTTTTGATTTTGTTATAATGTTAATATTGAAGTCTAACAAATTTAGTTTTCTAAACATAGATTTATTTTTAAATGCACTAAATGACATAGAATATCGAACAGCCAGTGCCAACTACTCAATTTTAGTAAATTTTGGTACACATTGAAATATTTAAAAGGCATACATGGTACTAGGTCGTAAACAAGTTTCACTGATTCGTCTTGACTTTAATCTGATAAGACGATTAATGTGATCTTGAGGTATCTTGTTCCGAATTACCTGTACCTTATCCCTAAGAGCTTCTAAGGTTTGTGGGTGATGGGCCAAATTTTTCAATCTCCTGCTCTTGGTATCTATTTAGTGGTGAAATGTTCGGAGATTCAGTCGCCACATTAAGATTAACATGAAAATTCTCTAAGTGGTTTAAAGCTATTCTTGCCACATGTGGACGAGCATAGTCATGTTGTAAAATGAGACTGGGATATGGCAAAAGTTGAAATTCTACAATTTCTTACATGTAATGAATTCTCGTGGTGACTTCCTACCATATCATACAGCGTCCCAAACAATTCGGTGGATAGGCTTCTTTATAGAGAATCGAAGATCACGTCTTTTCCCACGACGTTTTCTCATATGAGCTTGATCATTATGCGTATCCAAACAGAATGGTTAGATTCTATTCCTTATCCCCCTGTATCCGTTCTCTGCATCATTGCAATTGCTAATAGGGATGTTAAGGGAAACGTCCAAAACACCACTTTTTGGAAGGCATATTAAACACATAACTTTATCTGATTAATACAAAAGTCAATAAGCAATTAAAGTTGAAACCTCGTACTGTCAGCTTAATTAAATTTTCAAGACGGCGAGGTTGTAACGTTTGCATCTAGTCTCTGTACTGGGTACGTTTTCTAACCTCGCTTTAGCGGATAATTATTTATTCTTTTAAACATGTTATAGAATTTTTAAAAAAAATTTTAATCATCGCATTGCATTTTTATATGGATAATTTATTTAATTTTGATTAAAGTTAAAAATTGGCTGACTTGCCTATTATAGCAACTAAAACTATATCACTGATAACGTTCAAAATGTAATCATTTTTATTTTGGCAATAATGAACCTGAATAACAAAAATTATCACAATTCAGCAGTTACTATCGGGTGTTCTATTTTCTAGGTCATAAGTATATTTATAAATTTTTCACAATTTTTGTTTTCTATTTTGTAAAGTTTACAGTTAGTGCTAGATCTAACTTTTAACTAGTAAACTTAGTTGTATATTTTTCATTCACCCTGTAGAGTTTTTGATATTTTTAAGATTTTTATTTTTCATCTTTTAATATGTTTTTATTTCAGAATTGGTTTTTATTGAAATAGGTTACAATGAAAGGAAGACATATCATTTAGAGGATTTCTTTTGGACTGGTTCAGGTGATGGCAACCCTGATGAAAATGGAATTGTTGGAGAATCAAACATCCCGCCTACGACCGTATATAAAACTAAAACAGTGGTATCGACTGTATTTGTTGAAACACCATCCACATATTTTACTGAGGTAAAAAAACATTTCATTATATATTGTTTTATTATAAACCAATTTTCTCTGAAAACTTATTTTCAATTGCTTTGTCACGCTAACTCTGCAATGCAAAGAGACATAGGGCCATAAGGAGCTTAGTTGGAAAAAACAAAGGATTGTAAAGGGCTACTTCCGTTACGTCACTGCTCATTTCTAAATATTTGTTGTTATGCAGAAAAACAAATAATGAGTGAATTATGATTTCTGTTATGGGAAGATATTATGACCGTTCTAATCTCATAAGGCAAAACGGGCATTTTCAATGCGCAGGCCATATTTACACTTTTATAGGAATTGTGGACCGCACATAAATGGGTAGATTACGAAACGACTTCCAAGTATTCAAAAATGTTTCGCTCACTTTTGTAAGAGGCTTGGTCAAAATAGAAGAATATCGCCAGAAGCACGATAATTTAGCTTGTTAACTAAGTCAGAGGTGAAACTTCAAGCAATGGACGAAACGTTGACATTTTGTTAAAATGACTCGGAAGTCATTTTTCTTACATTAATTCTGACCGTAAAAGTATTTATTTTCATACATAAATATATAATTTATTTAAACTTTATAAAATGAAAAGATTAGTAAAGTATAACACTAATAGGGACTGCTTAAGGTATTTTATGGTCTTATGATTTTTTCCTTTCTTGAAGAAAAATTTCAATATTTGCTACTACCGCTTATGTCTATTCGTTTCTTATATTGAATACTCTTCAATCAACCCATCTTTGATGCTTAATGAATTGCTTTATGCTTCACACGAGGATTCAGTACGACAGTATACATCTCTAACTGTCAAGCAATGAACCACGCGATATTTTGGATTACTTCCGCATATGATGGCGATAGGTACTAGTTTGCAAAATTCAGTATAATATGATTAAAAATCATTTAAATTATTAGTGGTGCAACAAATGGTTTTCGTATATAACTAATTATTATATTGAATTTCATTAATGTTGTTTACTACACAATTCTGAGTTGATATAAATAGCCTTGATTTACACTTGAGTGCTTCTTCAAATTATACAATTATGGCATGGAAAACTAGTATTCATTATGCCACTATTGATGGATAAACTAACAGTTTTTTATTGATTGCAGCGATGATTGTTTCAACGCCTGTAATAACTCATTGTCTTAATCAACTTTGGTTTAAACTTTAATAGAATTTAATTCGGTTAAATTTAAATATTTTACTACGAGTTATTATTAATAAATCTTTGCATTTATCAAACATTTTGATTTTAGACCTGTTGATAACACTTTATGGATTAACGCATTTTATTTTATCTTGAAATTTAATTTGTCAACAATTCATTGTAGTTTTGCAATTTAGGCTCTTTTTTGCCAAATGGCCTTACCCAATTAACTTTCAAATCTTGTTTCAGGCTGTAATTTTTTCGTACTTTTGTTATTGCTTTACTTTAATTGTCATTTAAAAACTTATTAAATATCAATGTTTACTTGCATTTTACTTGTCTAGGCGTTATCCTACAAACACTTACGAAAACATAGTATCTAGGAAAATTTTATTTTCAGTAGGTTTATTTATCTGGTACCATATAAATGTTCTATTTATTTTACGGACGATTCTTTCTTTAGTTTCTTTCGGTTTAAAATCAAAACTTAATTAATAACGTTTTTTAGTGATTATTTCGACCTAATTTTCTTACTTTTCCATCTGCTCAATTACATATTTTGTTTATTATTTAGATAATTATGAAATATTATTTAATATCATCTCATTATAACTCAATTTTAACATACAAATATTTTAACTACTAAACTCTATATTTCACAAAGAACTACCAATTTGTTGTCTAGTAATTGACCTTTCCAGTTTGTGGGAGCGAGATACACGAAATATAACGTGTGGAACGAGTTCGTTAATCTGCGTAACTGCATTGTGCGCACAAGTCTGGCAAAGGTAGGCGCGCAAATGAATCATTTAACGTCGTGGTTTACATTGAGGTGTAATAATGGATTAAATCTAAATTTTTAATGTTAAAGTGTAGTTTAAGTTTTTAAAATGTGGGGAAAAGATTTAAGATAATTTTTAAATTATGCAAGAACATATTTTGAAGAATTAGATTAGATTATAGTACACGGCAATCAAATCGCTTGGAAATGCATACAAGCATTCATAACGGAGAGAAACTGTTTAAATATTCCTAATGTAGTTATAATACTTGATAATTAAATCACTTAAAACGTCATTTGTGTATTTATACCAGAGAGAAATGCTCTAATGCTCTCAATGTAGCTTTAGTAATAGTAATCCAAATTCTCTAAAAAGTGTATTTGCGTATTCACACTGGAGAGAAACCATTCAATATTCTCAGTGTAATTATAATACTTGACAACCAATCATTTGAAATCTAATATAAACTTGAAACTAGTATCGATACTTATCTAAATCTAATACTTTTTATAGTCTTCCAATGTTTATGAGAATTGGAAAAATTAATTGTATATGAAAATAATTGCTGTCTTGTAATAACTAAATAGATTTAATTTGGCAGAGTTTATATTCTATTGTTTTCTTAAAGGATATCTACTAAAACTACTCAATAGGCAAACAGTGTTCAAAAAGATTCAATTGTGGTCCTAATTTTGCCAAACCTATGCACGTGCATGCAGTATGTGACGTATTTCGCTGGAAAGGTCGATTAACCGCTATTATCTTTCTCCATTAGTGAAATTTTTTATTTCAATCACATTTGTTTAGCACTAACTTCCTAGTTACAGGTATCTGAGGTAAGTTCATTGCGGTTACAACGAATCTATGATTATTCATTGTTTTTTAATTGTGTAAAGTCCACTTCAGGCTATGCGATCCCTTATATGCAATTTTGTTGTATGTAATTAGTGACATCAGGTCATCTATACACACTATAGGTACAGTGTTTAGGCAATTTTATTGCATGCGATGAATTGCATCATTTAGAACTGGTTCTTTTTCCATGCAATTCTGGTGACTTGTTAGGGATTTTTACATTGCCACATCATTTGATGTCAGCTAAAAACATGTTTTCATTTTCACCATTTGTAGTACTACAACACTTAAAGCATACAGTTGCACAAAATTTAATATTACAATACCTTTTACACTAGATACAATTTGTAGCATAAATCTGAACAATTATTCAATATAATAGCATCGAACTTACAATCTATTGAAGCCATAATAAATGTCATTCTGATAGCCGAGATAAATCCTTATCTGGTTTTCGTTCTGTTTCCTCTTTACATGAACCTGTCAATAATGCAATTTTAAAAAGTTGTGGCCAAAAGTTGTAAGGTTTGAAAACACACATATGATGACATCCATTTTACTTTGGGTGGCATTGACAAGGCAACCACCATATTATTTTGGCCAATATTCATTTTTGAATTATTAGTTGACAAATTCAAAATGTGTATGCGTACACATGTGTATATGCATGTGCAAAATCTGATTAAATGAATATACGTTTACCTATAATTTAAAAAATCCTTAAACCTCTATTTAAGAGCTCTCATGTCAGGTACATTAATAAAAAGTATTTAAAACAATTAATTTAACCTTGATTTTGAAAACAATATCCATGGTCAAACGGAAAATATATTTCAATGCATTTTTTTGAAAACTTACAACTTTTGATTGAAGCTTGATACTTATTTTTTCAAATTTCAAAATTATAAGATACTCAATTAGATTCAAACTTTTACTAATAAAATTGTGACTTTATATTATAATGCAAATGTTTCAGTGTGTAATTTGTAGACTTTTGCCAGCTAGCTTAGGATGTTCTAGATGTGGTTTTCAGATTTGCTTCAAATAAATTGTTTGAACAGAAGTTTAAATATTAATTAGGGCATCAGACTTTCAAAGCGAAGTCAGATAGAAAATATTAAAAGCTGAACTGCGATATTCGGAAACAGAATTTATTTGATAACTTGCGCAAAAAGAGAAAACCATTGGTACTAGAGTAAGGATTTAATTCATATTTCAATATATACAACATAATAAAAGAATTAATTTGAGTGCAAATAATATAAAAAACTAATTTCTTATGAAACAATCCTTGCTTCTACAAAATACCTGCTCCTATGATAATAATAATAATAATAATAATATTTATTGTCCAACAGATTACATCCAATTATAGGACAATTATATAATAAAAAAAAAATATGATAATGCAAGATGAATTATTACAAAACTAATGTTTTGATATTAATGCTAGTACAATTACAATATTATAGATGATTAAATTAAAAATAACTGAACTAAAACTAATTAAGCTAAATTAGAACATAAAAAATAATTAAATGGAAATTAGAAATTAAGAGAGATCAAATTAGATTAACAGTAATAGTAAATAATAAACAGTAAACAGTAAATAATTAGCCAAAATATTACACATTTAAATTAAACTCTAGATTGAAGTAATGAATCAATAAGCATTTGCAAACTATTATGATTAATATATCAACACGATGGAGTGTGTTATAAGTACGGCATAGAGTTGAGAGCCGTGATTTAAAGAGGATATCAGTATGGCTGGTGGGAATATAAAAAAGATCTGCTTTTCGGCAGTGATACTGGGGAACACACAAATTTAATTGAGATAGTAAAGGCGAACAGTCAATTTTATTATGTAAAATATTATGAAGGAAGGTAACGAAGTATACCAGCCTTCTACGTTCTAATGACTGGACATTCCATCGAGAAAGTAACTGGGCATGATTAAATCCATGAGCTAGATAAATACCATCCGCTTTATAGAATAAAAATTTCAGAAATTTTCTTTGAACAGCTTCAATTGATGATTTATGTGTTACATACAGTGGGTTCCAAATTAAGGCAATTTAGATCTTAATAATGAAAAATATAAGGTTTTAAGACAGGCAGTATTAGAAAACATTTTATAATTATGTAGAATGAACCCAGTTTTGGAGTAAACAACTCATGTAATAGATTTGATATGAACAATAAAATTAAGTTTACTGTCAAATATAACACCTAAATCCACAATAGAAGAGCAGCGAGATAATTGGACTGAGTCAACAACATAATTAAATAACAGTGGGTTGCTTTTACGTGTAAACGTAACAATTTTACATTTGGAAATATTTAATGACAAAGAGTTACATTTACACCAGTCCGATATGAGATGAAGATTTTCTTGTAATAGAAG